>CP137672.1:32038842-32137963 GCA_037976565.1 Mesocentrotus franciscanus | reverse complement strand
AAATGAAGAGAAAAATTAATAGAGCCCGATGAGAGTAGTTAATGGTTATTACTCGCAAGATGACCATCAATATACACATTTTGCTATCTCATTTTCATAATACATACATTATATAAATAGAAAACGAATTAAATGAGACAACCGTATATGAGACAAGAATAAATTGAATTCTCGCTCATGCGGCTTCATCAGGAATTGATGAATTTATTCAATTTATTCAATCAACAGCATCATAGAAATGCAGTGCGCCAAATGCAAAGCCGCAGCGTTAAAAAGCAACGAGCTAAATGTTAAGCGCGAAGCGCAAAGTGCAAAAAGAAGTAGAGTGGGAGAGAGAGATAATGAGAGACAGAGAGGATAATAAAGTAAGCCCATGTGGGACCCACATGGGTCCCATATTCTCTGAAACATGGGCCCCATATGGAAAACCCTCTGGGGCCCTAAGGCATCTGCACCCAAGAAGCATATGGGACGCATATAGGTAAACTCATATAAGACAGATGGGACCCAAATGGGACCCATACCAAACTGGGGCCCAATGGGTATGCCCAGCTTAATCCCATCTGGTACCCATATTGGTTAACCCAGATATATCCCATGTGGGTTAACAGATTTTCCCCATGTGTTACCCATATGGGCATATTCATATTCTACCCATATGTATACGCCCTCATTTCCCATCTGGAACCCATAAGGGCTGGCCCAGATAGATCCCGTATGGGTTTCTAAATATTGGCCCCATATGGGATACATAATATATGGGTTCCATTTAATAGCCCAGATGGCACAAGTGACCCAGATCATCCCCATACATGGGCCCCATATGGGCTTGCTACCTGGGAAAAAGGGAAAAGGGGAAGAAACGGGCAGAAGAAAAAAGGAAGGGGGAAGAGAAAAGGAAGAAAGACAATAGAAAGAGGGACATAATATTCCAGCATTTCCTTCAGGGAACTGATGTGAATGGGCGATGAAAAAAGAGGTTGACTTTAAAGTAACCTACAATGAAATATTGCTCATGTTTATTTCTTACAACGTCAAAATTACTTTACGGGATCCCCTCCCTAAAAAGCTTAGGCATGGGTGATGGTAGGTATGAGGTTAATGCATGATCAGGAATTAGTTGAGTGGATGGAAAAGAAGTGAGAAATAAGCTGAAAGAAACATGGAAAATTGCCATGGAATGATGGAAGGCAATGTGAGACAGGCCCAACATGTTCTAAAACAAGTAATCATATTCAAGAATAGTTATGATTTCTTTCACCTAGGAGTTCTTCAAAACTAATTAAAAACGAGTAAATAATCAATGCCACATTATTGACAGGGCTTAAAAGGAAAGTGAAAAGAAAAACAAGAAACAAAAAGATTGAATGATATTTGGGACTTTTGTTTATAGTACCCTTCCAATAATAATGCACCTTCTAAGACTGGTTATAGTTTTTGAAGAAAAATAGTGCTCTGGTCAGGGCCTTAGGGAATATGCTTATATTTTAAAACGTATCTGGTATGATAAGTATATCTGGGTGAAGAAGGAGATAATGGAAGTTTGTTGTTTGGTAGTTGGAACGTAAGTTTTATATTATGTTTTTAAGAAACAGACAGTTTGTATGAGATCAGGAGTGGAAATTTTCTGTCATTTTGAGAACCAAATTTTGCATCAGTGATATTCTGTTTCATTGAATTGAGTTTCCCGCAGAGAGGATTCAGTTGGTTTAATTAAAAAGGAAGAGAGTCAAATAAAGAACCAAAAGCAATATGTTTTTCATTTACTAATGAGAACTATGTTTTTTTGAGATCTCCTTACACAGAATATTAAAATGGGTTTTTCACGATGAATGTTGTTTGGAGACATCAATATTCATAAAATGTATGTTTCTATCACCAGAAAATAAAGAATTTTCTGTCTACATGAACCTTTCCTGGTTGCTTATTAATGCATTTGCCCACTGGTAACAATACATAATACTTTCACAAGTTGATATCCCTCACCATTGGATTTTGGGGTAATGTCTAAATTTCGTTTAAAAATAGATGATATCAGTCTGGTAGGCCTACACTGCAGGCAAGAGTCAGGACTAACATCTAGCATGTTATTAATTTTATTACCACTCTTATATTCTCTGAAATGTTATCTTTATTGAGGGTGACTTGAAAAAGTTAATAACTTGGAAGGGAGGGGGTGCAACCTGCCACACGCTTCTACCTCTTGGTTGCTTTGATCCATTGCCGAAAATATTTTGGCACCTATCATCCCCCCAACCACGGATACAAATCGACACCCCTGCTTACCATTATAAATGATGTGTTAGAAACTATATTTGTTGATGTTTTCATACCTGGAAAACGTAATGTTGTTTTAGGTGTCGTTTAATTATAGGCCGCCACAAAGTAATCTAAATATCTTTATGGATGAAGTACACAATATTCTGTCGAATCCACTACTTAATAACAAGACAATTTTTCTTATGGGTGATTATAATCTCAACTTGCTCACTTGAGATAGAAATAGCTATATTGAGGATTTTTGAACCTGTTGGTGTCCTTTTCCTGATCACTAAACCTACAAGAGTGTCTGAAAATTCCTCTACTCTCATTGACAATATCTTCACTAATTTGCAACCCTTTCCAGAAGCTGGCATCATAATTTCTGATCTATCTGACCATTTTCCTATTTATGCCAAGATGCCATTGAGTAAACCCTCTTCCATTACTAGGCAAAATAAGCATGCCCGTAGGAGCAATCCCGAAAATATTGCGAAGCTTAAGGAAGCCCTAATTGCAGCTGACTGGAGTGATGTTTTGCTTGATCAAAATGTTGATAGCTCTTTTGATAACTTCTTTAGAAAATTTTTATTGCTGTATGATGAGAATATACCTATATGTAAAAGGGATAGTGGAAATCACAGGAAAATACCCCGAATGCCATGGATTACAAGATCGCTACTGAAATCGATCAATAAGAAAAATAAGCTATATTATAAATACAAGACAACTAAATCAGAACAGTCACGCTTGAATTACACTAGATATCGGAACACCTTAACTACAACATTACGTGTCTCAAAGAAAAATTACTATTCCACTCAGTTTCAGGCAACCTTGAATGTTATAAAAGGAACATGGAAGGTAATCAAAAATATTTTTAAAAGCAACAGTAAAACATCCAGTATAAGATCTCTGCAAATTGACGGAGAATTAGTAGATGATACAAATTCTATTGTTGAAAAGTTCAATAATTATTTTTGTAGTATTGGTCCGAATTTGTCGGAGGGTATTCCAAATTGTGATAAATCATTCCGTGACTTCTTAAAAGAACCTAACCAGCAAAGTTTGTTTTTAATGCCTACAAATGAAGTAGAAGTACTCAGTATAGTGCATTTTTGAAGATTGGAAAAAGCCCAGGTTGTGATAATATCTCCAACAGTCTAGTTAAAAACGTAGCAGCAGAAATTGTACAGCCATTGGTGCACATCTTTAATCTGTCAATATCAAATGGCATTGTACCCAGGAACATGAAAGTTGCAAAGGTTGTCCCAATTTTTAAGAAGGGTGACCCAAAACTATTGACGAACTATCGACCCATTTCCTTATTAACATCCTTCTCTAAAATTCTTGAAAAACTTATCTACGTGAGAACTGTAAAGTTTCTCAATGCAAGTAAATTTTTCCAACTTTCAATTTGGCTTCCGTGAGAAACATACCACCACCCATGCTATACTGCACTTTATCAATAAAGTTTCAAATGCTATGGACAATCACATGCACACACTTGGAATATTCTTGGATTACTCTAAGGCATTTGATACAGTAGATCATAAAATTTTGTTATGTAAATTATCCCACTACGGGGTCAGTGGTGCTGCCCTGGATTGGTTCAGGATCGAGCTATTTAGCTGACAGACAGCAATTCGTATCCATTAATGGTTTCGATTCAGAGTTACAAAATGTCAGCTGTGGAGTCCCAGGGATCACTTCTTGGTCCTCTTTTATTTATCCTTTATATAAATGATTTTCAATATTCTTCTGATGTATTATCCTTTATTTTGTTTGCAGATGATTCAAGCATATTTTTTTCACACAAAGATGCACAAGTCCTTTTGCAAACAGTTAACTCAGAGTTGCGCAATTATTACTGCATGGATTCATGCTAATAAACTGTCTCTTAATCTTACAAAAACCAATTATATGATATATAGCAATTCGCTCAAGATGTTGCCCGGTGACATTATTTTCAACGGTGTTCTGATAGACAGCTAGGGTAACATCAACTAAATTCCTAGGTCTTTATATCGATGAACAATTGAAGTGGAAAACTCATGTAAATAATCTATGCAAAATATTGTCAAGGAATACTGGTGTAATTCGTAGGTTGAAGTCTACTCTTCCTCAAAGCATATTACTTATCTTGTATTCAACTTTAATTCTACCTTATATTAATTATGGTGTGCTTGCTTGGGGCAAATCTCTAATAACACAATTAGATAAACTATTCTTGGCTCAAAAGAGGGTAATAAGAACAATCTGTAATGCTGACTTTCGTGCTCATACAAATCCTCTTTTTTATCATCATAGGATTTTAAAGGTAGAAGATATTTATTATATGCAATTGGGTTCCTTAATGTATGATCTCAACTCAGGTTTACTGCCACGGACATTAGCCAAGATCTTCAAGAAAAACAATCAAATTCACAATTATGCCACAAGAGGTGCTTCTGCATTCCACTTATTCCATGCAAGGACAAAGTTTACTCTCAACACTTTAGTTTGCACTGGACCAAGGTTTTGGAACACTCTGGACTCAAGCATTAGTCACTCTGTCAGTATATCTGTCTTCAAACGTAAACTGAAGTTGTACTTATTGAATGATTACTTAGTTGATTCTTAATCTATGCTGTCGTGATTTACATGTATACATGTATGTGAACTTAATCCATTCCTTAATTTACTACTGTATAGCAACTGCCGACTTACCTTTTCCCTTTTCTTTCCTTTTCTCGCCTGTAGCTAGCTTTCAGCTTACAGTGAAAGTATGTCAATTTTTCTTTCTCCCCGGGCCCCCCTCTCCCTCTCTCTCCGCCCCTCTCTCTCCATTTCTATATCCCACGTTATAATCACTCTTATCGCCTCCTTTTGTACATAGTCTCTTCTCCCCACCCTTTTTTATTACTCCGTTAAACCATATTTATAATCATATGGCTATAGTTTATAGTTATTTGTTTTAGTACTTTAGCGCCTTTGACGAAGATTTCTTGTATTAATCTATTATATAACAGGCTGTTTTTTGTTGTTGATGGTGTCTAATGTTATTGTTTTGAGGGACCAATTAATTAAGTCCGGCGCGGTGAAATAGGCATATTTTGTATCTTCCATAATTATGCAGTTATTAGCATAAATTGAGTTTAAAGATACGTACTTTTATCTCAATTTGCCAGTCTTTTCACCCTTCTTCATTTTCTTGCTCTTTCTTGTTCTTTTCCATAAAAAAATAGTTCCTAGCTTAATTGCATGCCTCTCCATGATTGGCATATTGCTGGGGCACTGAGAACACTATATCTACGAGCTAGTATAGCAGAGATACATATAGTACCAAATTAATCAATATTTTTAACGTGAAAATTCGGCGGGGTGCAGTCTCCCGTACCGTGAGCATGTCAAGCGTTTGTGGTAATAATGGTTAGCACAGTGGCGGATCCAGGGGGGCCTGGACCCTTCCCTAGAAAAAAACATGTAAAAACACCCTTACTTGTGTACAATTTTTTTTGCAGGTCTCTTTCTACATCGACTGTTTTATTTGTACATTTGTACATAATTATAACCATTGTCTATCTACCCAGTGGTGGATCCAGGGGGGTGCCAAGAAAAAAAATTGTGCTCACCACCCTGGCGCCCAAGGGGTGGCGGTGGGAAAAAATTACCCTTCCCGGAGGGTAAATTTTTTGGGTGCCAAAATTGTTTTGTTGTTGCTCACTTCCCCCACTGAGCGAAAAACCGACTGGCACGATTTTCAAATTTTCGCACGAAGTGGGCCCCTTTTTAGGCCCCTCCCTTGCCGCCGGCTGGATCCGCCCCTGTATCCACCCTACACACACACACACACATACACACACACACTCTCTCTCTACCTGTCTCGATCACTCTCTCTCTCTCTCTTTCTCTCTCTTCTCTCCCTTTCTAAATTCACTCTATGTACCATCTTTTTACAATCTTATCACAGCTCAAAGAAACGTTTTCATCTCAAGAAACATTGTATGAGTGCAGCTTTATAAATAGAAATATCAGTTCATTTATTACAATATATACATAAAAATGTAATTGATAATTCTACAATTTTTCTTTAATCATAACTAAATGATTAAGCATACCTAAATGTTCCTTTTATCATAGGCACCTAAAAAATATTAATCAAATAATTTATATCATGCATGAAAAGGCACATGAAATTGTACATATCCTGATTGTCACATTTATTCGTGTAATTAAAATAACTGTTTGATTTGGAGGTATTAAAGATTATTGCAATGTGTCATTCAGATGAAGAAGATGTTAGAACTGTATTACATTGACATTACATATGTACATGTATATACAGTAATAATTGTATTGTACTTTCTGAGATCACTGAGACTGTACATTCATCTAAAAACAATTTAACCGTTAACAAATAATTATACTAGTGTTATCAAAATCTAGAAAACATGATGACACCACAACCCACTGTTACATCTATTTTCCATGTCAAATGCCATTTGAATGCTATAGAAAGTATAGTAAAAAGGTGGGGCAATGGTTCTGCACAAACAATGCAGCAGACTGAAAAAGGAAATCATTTTGACTCTGCCAATTGTCAATTAATTTTCCTTTTAACATTCCTGGTTTCAAATTTCAAGGTAATACAGCAAAAATAATAACAGTACAAAGATTTGTGTTCTTTGAGCTTATCCATACCTTGCAATTTAGTCTCCACTGAAAGTCAATACTCAATAATATGGAACAAAAATTCAACAATGTCTTTAGTCCTTACTACATGCCTGAGATGGCGCTAGAGGGGAGTCTTCTAGAGGTTCTAGTACAATGTGGCTTATAGGCCCGTATTCTACTAATATTTAAAATATGATGCCGGGCTGAGGCTTTCGTTCAAAATGGAATTAAATTAAGAACATTAGTCCAGGGTCTAAGTTTTCATTTGGTAAATGTGAATATTAGACCGGGTTGGAGTATAACTGAATTTAGTAAAATACAGACCTTAAAGATACTATGTCCCTTTTGCAGCCAACATCAAATTCTGTAGAACTTTGCAGGAATTATGAGTATGTCATGTATGTCCTATCTGTGAAATTTAAACGTTAGCAGTGCCCTAATATTCAAATTATGTAAGGAAACCTGTTTACTTGCTAGACTTCACTGTCAGACACTATTGAGTGACTGACTGGCTTTTCTTATTTGGTACTAACACACATAAAATGAGCTGTAAAGGGTACATGAGCATTTGTCTACATCTATAACCCACTTCTTGTAATGGCCAAAATTAAACTGATTGAATCTTTGCACAGCACAAAACGTCAAAACTTACGACCATTCGGTACAATGGTCTGAAAATCAGACTATTACTTACTGACTTGGTAGCACTTAAGTCAATTCAACGTTATTTTCCCACTTAAAGACATTTTCAAGCCCCCCTTTTTTTTAGGGAAGTTCTAAATTAGTATTATCTTTCAAATGCCATTGGAATTTAACCTTTTAATTTTATGGGCCTGCATGAATGGAAAATAGTACCTTTGAAGTGTATGGAACTGATCTACTTTCAGATTAATCTAAAGACTAATTTTCTAATTTCTCCATCGCGATGCGCATGCGAGTCAATATTGTGTTCTGGGCTTCCTTGGCGCTTGCCTCTGTGAAGGATTTCGTCACCCAAGGGCAGGAGATGCGTGCATGGTAACTGAGATAAGATCCATCCCCACGGTGGCCCGATCTGGGCTCCACACCCCATGTCACATGACCTATCACCGTGCCATACCAGACAGAATAGTGGAAATCGAGAATGCTGTTGGGTCTGTGCACAAAAATAAGATGAATGAATACCGGGTAGTCAAATTTAAAAGACCAAATATACAGAAGGTAAAGAGAGAGAGAAAAATTTTAAATGCAAAGTCTTTCTTTCCACAAACCAAACATTCAAAAAATTATATAATCCATCTGTGAAAATATGAAAAGTATATAACATAAACATGCTGTCAATGCAGTGAAGATCCTTTTTACATTATATTTGTATATGATTAAACAATTATTGCACACTGCTTTGTCCACAGTATTTTTATTTCAATACACAATTTTCTTATCTCCCTCACTTCCTGGACTAACTTTCTGCTGAAACCCTAATTTTATTAACAATAGCTCCTTTAACTTATTTTGTATATCTGTTAAGGAGTCATTTCTAAGTTCTAACAAGCCTTTTTGGGCTCTTTATGATCCCACCACTTTTATTTACAAATGCAACTTGTTAATTGATGTATATATTGTTTTTACAGTAGAAAATAACAGAATAATGATGGGGGATTCAAAATAAAAACAAAAGGAAAGTGAAGTCTAAGATATCAGTCTAGGATCAAATATATATTCCTGGACAGAATTGGTAGACTGAAGAGACTTTAGGGACTGTCTGAAAGAGCCAGAAATTAAATGAATTACGGTATGAAGTTTCAATCATTACCACTTTGCATTGACCTAGCAATGCATTATATTTATAACTATCACAAAATGGAGAAAAGTAAAACAAACATCTTAAGTATCCTTCTTACTTTGTAAATTCCATTTTGGTATCAAAGATGATTGGGAGAGTGAAGTTGAAGACAGTGGGAACATGCTCTTCTATTGTGTGGTATTCTGTGAGTATGCCATCTGCAGACTTCTCACTGCGAATCCTTTTGTTGAAACTCTAAAGGAGGTACAAAAACAGAGAATATTTGCAGAAAATGCTGAATAAATATGTGTATATTACCTTGTATATTACATTGGAAGGGTTAAGGGGGTAGCTAAATGTTTTCCTCTGCTAAAAACACATCGAATAAGTAATTCTTTATAGAATACTTAAAAAAAAACTTAACTTTGAAAGCATATAAGGGCTTAAGGCGCAAGAAATGTAAATGTAAAGCTCAAGGACTATTATGAAAACCTAAATACATGTACAAGGAAATAAAACATAGCTTGAAAATACATATGTACATTGTACAACATGTGTACATACCAACATAGAAGTTTAAAATGGGCTTGGGCCTAGATAGGGCCTACATGTATAATGACAAAAAATGAGTTGTGGAAAACCAGTCAATCAACTAGCTAGACAAGTAGACAACAATCCATGATCAAGTTCATTGGATGTACAATTATGGCAGAATTGCGGAGGCTCCAAGGCCCAATACATTCAAGAATTTGAATTTATTGATTCATCTGTCTTACATTTTTATAACAGAAATTCTTTTCCCATTGCCATTGGTTGTATAATAAACAGCAGAATTATACATAACAAAGAAGTGTAAAACAAAAATGTACAATGACAAAAATACATTATGTGATCACAAAACAGAAGAAAATACAAAAGAAGTTACGAAAATCAAAGTGTGTCTATTTTACAGTACATTGGAAATTGTATATGAATTTGCATTGTAATTCATTGTTTGTTTATATAAGTCATGACATGACATCATGAGTCATTTATGCATGTCTGCCTCTGCACAGTCTGCAGCACTGGATTAATGATTTGCGTGCCCTCAACGACTATATACATAAAAGAAATGAATCAACCGCCTTCATACGATATCTAGTTAATGATTAACATAGGACGCAGCCACAGCCTCAGGTCAATGAGGCGCCTTCTGCTAGTGCTAGTATGCTCCTCGATCGGACCAAAGTGGAAAGGCGCACTCACGGGAAAGTCGGGGCGGACAAGAGCGTCATCGACCTGTTGGAAGCACGTAAAGAAAAATACTTACACATACGGTTGGAATCTCTCGATAATATCCATACTGGATATTGCCTTATAGACAGTCGTTGGCTTCTGGTAAATGAATATCCCAGATTCTATTTCAAAGCTGGACTTCATAAGCATAAAGTACACAAATACGGCTAAAAGGGCAACAAACACAAAGTTGTTCATTTTGGCAGCTTGATGTTGCTTCAGTTCAGAGGTAGTTTTCCAGCTAGCCTTTGTCGAATCAACTTTAATTATTCTTATTTCTTCATAAATATGAAATGTCTGAATTCATAAAGAAAGATTAAAACTACTAAAATAATATAGGGTTATGAAGGAATGACATCAAATTTTATATCTATTTCCACACAAAAAATATGTGTATATGAAAATAATTAGAGTATTGTATTGTTCTCAAACAATTTACTCGGTTGCGTAAAGAATGAGACTACGTTTGTTGATCTTTTATGCCAACTTGTGCACTTCTTTCTTTTCCTCGCTATCTCACTTCTCCCTCTCCCTCTTCTCCCCCCCCCCGGCCCCCTCTCTCTCCGACTCCCATTACCCCCACCCCTCCATATTTATAAGAAGACCTTTCGTTGTTGATGGAGTCGGAAAGACGTAGATTTAGTGATGAAAAATATGTTTTTTAAAAATTAATATTCTTCCTAATTCAGAGAGTCACTTGTTAAAGAAAGATGATAGAAATTAAATAATCCCTTTGTGGGGGTGTGTGTGTGTGTGTGTGTGTGTGTGGGGGGGGTCCTTTTAAAAAAGAACAAAATTAATTTGGTCAAGTTAATATTTTGGACTGAAAAAAAAGGATAAAGGAGTAGATAGATGGGAATTGAACCCATTATCTTTGCATTGTGAAGCTATCACTTATCCACAATACCACTTTGCCTCGATCACTGCTATTATTTGGTTGGCTTCTATTTGAGAACACTTTCTGATTGAGTTATATTATTGTCATTTATTTTCCCGAAACTGACGACATGAAGCGTTATGTCAATATGCCCTGACATAGCATAATGAATAGAAAACTGGTAATTCAGTATGCGTGCCGTATTCCCTAATATCGGGTATCAATGGCTTGGTTTATATTCAACTATTATCAATAGCTGGCATCAGGGATATTTGAATAGTTATATGTAAAGAAACTGTTCAGATCTTTCTGACAGACTGGCCATACCATTAATTAGGCATTAATGAATTAATTGAAAATAAAACGACCCTTCCTTCCTCTGAGAGGCTTAGTATCTTTGTCTTTTACTTAAATATACGTTCATCACGAAAATAGGCAAACCTGCAAAGTGAATGAGAGAATAAGAAAATAATGATAAGCTAGAGTTAAAATGCTTTAAAAAATGACGGTGATGAAAAAATTGAGTACCACTACGATGTCGGGGCCAGCTTATAGTCTAAAAAAAAAGGCACTTTTTTATAGGGATGACCTCCCCCAGGACTCACCGATAGTTTTTTGCTACGTTGCCCCCCGCCACAGGCCTATATTTCCTTTTTTGAGAAATTCATTGACATATTGTGCTTTAGACACATTTCCTTTCCACCAACAAAGGCAAAAGTTTCGATATAACTGGCCAAATCGGAAATTTAAAAAAATATATATAATATATATATTTTCAATTTAAGGCTTTCCCGCCAAAATATTAGGATTAATTGTCAGAAACAGGAAACGTTCATTTTCTTTTATTGATTCATATATTTCATTATTACATATAGGTACTTTAATAATTATCATTATATATTTTTTAAAACAAATTTCAACTGTACTCTGCATGTTATCTCCACTCTCGTTAACAAAATGAAAGAAAAATATCTAAGAGAGCCTGAGACACAGAGAGAGATTATGTTAGTGATGGAGAGAGAGAGAGCGCATATCTTTGCTAGGAGGAACATTTACAGTTTTATACTCTCTAATTCTCTATTCCTGTATGATTGTAGAAACGATAAAAGGTGATCCGAGTACATAGGAGAATTGAATTTGCGATTACGTAGCAGACGACGCGACGTTTGACAGACCATGATGCTTTGCGGCTTGGCTACGACCGGAAGTTTGTGTTGACAGGTTCTAATTCTTTTAGAATTTAGTAAATTGTACCCGAGATATTTCTGCTTTTCCTTCTACGTCCTTGATGAGTGGTCTATCAATATTATATTGAGACATTTCTACGTATTTGAGAAATTGAAAAATTATAGTGAAATGCCCGGGGAAGTACCTAAAATACCACAGGTAAGAATTAACTGTGCATATCTCTCATTTTGCAAGCTGGTCAAAGGCAGTCCCATCTACTGAAATTCATGTCAGCTTATTGAGCCCCCTTTTTAACACAATTGCAGTTAACTTGTCTTGGCCTTGGGTGTTGGGAATTGGAATTTAGCCAAATCCAAGACTCGAACTTTTGCGGTTTTTATTTTAAATGGAAATAATGTTATTGTGAAAACAAAAAAAGAGACTTCTGAGTTCTGTCTTCTGACAATCTGAGTCTGACGTTCTGTCAGTGTCACTGAGTGACTGACACTGCACTGTTTTTTGCCTAGCCCTGCCCCTAGGCTAGGCTTGCCGCTTAGTTTAATTTTGGCTTTGCCTTGCCCGGCTTGGTTTGCCTTGGCTTTGCATTTGGATTTGCTTTGGCCTTTGGCAATGCTCACGCCAGCTAAGACTAGGACATGCAATACCTAGATTCTAGAAATCATAGACATAGAGGTCTAGTTGTTGTTTAGATCTAGAGTAGAGTAGACTGTAGAGTCTAGGTTGATAGGCGTTTATCATTCAGTTCAGGAGTGAATTTATGCCCAAGACATAGATAGATCTAGCCTTAGTCGCACTGGATTTTAAAAAGTAATGCTAGCGCTAGACCGAAAGCTTCAGTCTCTGATATCGACGGTTGTTCCGCTGAGATTGCATCTGGCTCCTCTGACCGCCTCTATACATGTACATAGACTGAAGTACGTAAATGGGGTAGTGTGGGGAACGAATGGTTTGGTTCGGCCGGACCGCGATGAATGAGATATGCAACAAGTTTTTCACTCTTTACGTCTTCATATATCCACTTTGGCTGCAATATTACACTGAATCTAAATAGCCATAAGAATGACCCGGAAATATCTACTTTGACTTACGATAGCTTGCTCATTTAGATCCTATATTAATGATTAATCCGAGAAAGTCTTGTAGTCAACAAGATTTGTTGTCAGCCATCTTGGTTTAAGTTGATGAATATTCATTTTTCTTTTCGAACGTCCAATAGCTACGTATGAGTCAGCCCGGCTTGAGCCGGTGATGTTTGAATATTCATAAGCCCAATATCAAACACGTGCTCTGATTGGCCATTGGGCTTGTTTTGGTCGGTTGACCCGGAAATATATCGGGCGGGTCATGTCATAGATTACCAGTTCGAATGCATGAACGTACCGTTTCCTTGGTTCTGAGATAAAAATTGGATAACTCATATACGTAAGTCTGTAAATTTCGCATTTAGAAATAAGTCATTAAAAATTGATAACTGTACATAGGAGAAAAATAGACATAGTATTTTTTATCTGATTTATAAATCAGAAAATTAGATCTAAATAAAGAAAATCGTGGGAGAAAGTTTTTGACCTAAAAGCAGGCCAAAATCGGCTCAATCTCCCCGTGGTGCGAGCCGTATGGGGTACCGTCTGTGTATGGGGAATGTCAACAAATGTCAGTTTTATTAAAGAATGACCCATATCAGACGGTTATTTCTGTCTATGCTAGCGCTAGAGTCTAGGATAACTGCAATTATAAAATGATTTAGGAATAAAAAAGATTGAAAATAGTACCAGAGAATAAGAAATACAAAATACTTTAAAATGTGTGTAGATTATACCATAGAATTACATGTAAAATACAACTGAGTATTTCATTTCATGACATGACCGGTGAATCAGTTTTTGTTTTGGGGATGGTACCCCCGGATATTTGCATTTGATAGTTTATAAAAATACGATGCTATGAAAGTTTTGTCCGTTATTATAGGCTTCAACAAAGTATTAAAATGACAAAACTTCAACGTTCCAAAGGTTAAAACACATGTTTAAAACTATTCAGTTTACACATTTGGTGATAGAATTTATCTCAAAATTAATATGGGTCTGAAAACTAGAGAATACACTTCTGACTATGGCTAGCCTGCCGTAGCAGATTACCCATATCTTCAAGATTTTTACAATGTGGAAATAAAGTATATAATCAGTTTAGTTAAGTGGAAAAAGCCTTAGATATAAACATGGCATATTTTTATAAAATTTTCTCATATAAAAAAGGATAACTCCCTGTTTAAGTGAATGTGTAGAAAGATCATTTGCCTTCGGATTTAATGAAAAATATTCATGAATATTTGTCTTGTAATATTTTCCAACACAAGTGATAGAAGATTTATGAAATATTGCATGTAAACTTCTTGATATATCACTGTTTTAAATCAACTGTCTAGACACCAGTCTGGGTATACTAATCTAGACCCTCTGAGCCTGAGATCCAAACTAAAAGTAAAAGTAAATTGTTGATCTTGGTTCGCATTTGCATAGATCTAGAACCTATTCTTAAGTTTAAGTGTTGAGAATAATACCCATGTCAACAAAATTCCAAGTCGATATCAAGATTTGATAACCATATAAAATTTAGTATTACCAAATGTTCTTTGCTTATTTGATTCCTAGCCTAAAGAGCACAAGGCTAAGATCTGTCTATGGTAAGTACGTTTGTATTTTATTATAGCTGTTAGATTCTATAATGATCTCTATCTAAAAACTAAGATGTGGACAATTATGTTTTTGTTTTTATTGCATTATAACTAATAAAATTAAGCTCTCTTTCACATATTTAAATATAATTTTAAGATACAGTGTATATCATTTATAGGTTTTCTTTATACAATCTCTGTTTTTGTTTTTTAAATTTATGTTTGTTTATATGTTTGTTTTATAATTGTGTAATGAGGTACTTGTCAACTCTTGCTCACATATTTATATATATTAAAGGATATAAAATGAATATCAAGAACCGATAGTGATATTGTCAAGTTGAAGTCGTATAGTATACCGTAGTTCCAGAGTTGGAAAGAGAAACTGAACTTCTGTACAGTTTACATATATATATATATATATGACTTTAATGTCAAGATATTGACATTCATATTTTGTGAACATAGAATGTATGTGTTGATAATATGACTGGAAAGAATTCATTTAAAATCATATATTTCTGTGTTATCTTTCCCTTGATGTATATATGTAAGTAGAGGAAAATATTATGCTTAAATGAATGCATACTAAAATTATTTTTCATTGATACATGACACGATGTTTTTCATTCATTGAAATATTATGCTGGTTTTTTTAATATTCAGGGCTGATTTAGATGTTCACAAATCTGAAGAAATCAAGGGGGCAGTGAATATGGAAGAAGTCAAGAGGTAAGCCATTTGTATGTCAATATTCAAACAGCGTTTCTCCTTTTTTCATTTTCATTTTATTTCATTTCCAGTAACATAAAGGAGTATAACAATATACAAGAAAACAAAGTACTATAATAAATACAAAAAAAATAAAAATAAATAAAAAACAAAACAAAAATCTACTAATGCCTGGGGATTATCCCCCCCCCCCAAAAAAAAAAAAGGAGTTTCTGTAGGAGGCTCTCCTCATTAGTTGATGGTATAATACATACATATACAAATATACATAATTATATAAGATATATATAATTCAATACCATGAAGATGCAAAAGACAAATCATGAGATCATAATCCTCTGTGAGTTTGATTTACTTTCCATAATTATAAAAACATCAACATTCTCAGTTGCCCCAATGGCACAGCTGGTTTATGAAGGGGGTCCAAGGATTACACGAGTCTACAGACGAACAGTGGAAGAAAAGAGCTACTGTACCATGATCACCACATTGCAGTCACAATATTATACAGTCAAACCTGCTTTAGTGACCACCTGTCTACAAAGACCACACTTTTCGTTTCCCCTGAAAATGGTTTCTCATTGAAACATGTACTAAAGGAACCTGTCTAAAAAGACCACCTGTCTACAAAGACCACTTTTTGTGTTTCCCTTGGGCCGTCGCTATAGACAGGTTTGACTGTACATATATAGAATAAATAACATGATGTTGGAAACTCACGGCTCTCACTTCAGAGTTGTTTTTAATTTGTTTAATATTATGTATTTGATAGATTTCGTTTTGTTCATCATTCTAATTCTTATTTCTACAATGTATAAAGCACTTTTAATGAAAACTCATTTTGTCAATTTGATTGTTTTCATTGAATATTAAAATCAGGATTTTAGCAGAGCATTTTGCCCTGACTGACTATAAGGAGAACCCTAGATCTGCTGCTCTACTTGACCTCTACTTCTATGCCACACAGTTTGCATTGAACCATAATTTCACCAAGGAACAGCTCTCTGTTTTCTTTTCCATTGTGAAGAAGACACATATGGTCTGTGTTGGTGAGTATGTTCATCCATATTTCATGCAATTCAGAACATTCAAAATAATAAATTTTATGCATGCTTTACTTTTTTACACAAAATTGAGTTCTCAGAAATAAAGTTATGAACTATAGATTTTTTAAAGTTTTATGTTGGTTCATTTTGTTCATTTTGTTCATTATGAACTTAAGAAATGAGGTTTATTGATTTTATTTGTTCATATATCAGGATATACGATTTCTTTCAAAGAGAAATATGTTTGTACAAAGCAGGCTCTACCTAACTTGTATCAATTCAGGTTTACTTTAAAGGAATATGATAAATTCAGGATTTTTTTTTGTTTTAGCTAAAAGAGCATTCGAGCCTGATATGTATACTTTATGTACCAGTAAATAAAATTCAAAGATTTTTTATATTTTGGATATATTTAGGAATCTTTGGTCATTTATAAAGTGTGTATAAGTAAAGAAAAACATGGTATAAATTCATATTATTCAAAGATTTGAGATGTCCTGTTTCATTTCTTCAGATCACACAAAAGCTATACCGGTATATATTCTTTGTTTTCAGAAACTCCATTTGGGAATGTTGAGCAGTGCTATGACTACTTCAAAGAACTTGTGCTGTGTCATGCAGTTTTGGTGAGTTGGAAACTCATGTCTGTCTATTTTTTTTTTTTTGGGGAAATGGGGTTATTGTTTTTGGGTTGATAATTTTGTAACATTAGGTTTGATCATTAAAGAGTATGAATCATAAAACTACACAAAGTTTATGAACCAGTGATTAAAAGACACAAAAGGAAAAGAGAGTGATATGTGCTGATAAGAGTAGTTAAAGCAATCAACAATCACTGAATTTCCCAGTGGATGGACACCTGTAGAGGTACAACAATGTAGATTATGAAAGATTCTGCATGCATATACAGATGCAAAAATTAATAGGAAAATGTTTATAGAATGCTTATTAAACTTACAGTGAAATGTAGATAGATATATATCTGATGTACTCATGTCTTTCATGGGGGGTGCTGAAAAGAGATGAAAATGAAAAATAATGATCTGTAACTTTAATGTACTCTATGTGAGATTTTTTCTGGCAAAATTTATTCCTGTAATAGACAAAAATCACAATATTAATCATGTTTTTTTTTTACAAAGTGGACCAAGAACAAAAAGGTGAAAATATGATGAATGATCATAAATGATCATAACCCAGGATATATACTTTCATGAACAAGTATTCTTTGGACATTAATGAACATCACTGTTGTGTAACCTAACAGAGACCTCCCTGGAGTGTCAACCTGTTCGGTCATGAGCATGTTCGTCTTGTCATCGATTACGTGGTGAACACATACTTCCGCCACTTCAAGCTTTACAAGTACGTCTTCACCCCTCTGGTCAAGCTAGACCTCTCTATCTCGTATGCTGGGATGCCGGAAGAGGATGAGCCCCAAACTCAAGGTAAAAAACCTGCTATATTACAAAAGTTTTTCTATTAATCTGTCATGCTGATAAACTTTGCTGTTTCTTTATATTTGCAAAGATGACATATAGATATTTGGAATGAACATAATGATACAAATTACAGGTTCCTGTAGCCAATTCAATTGAACAGGTTTTAGGCATGCTAAAGTATTATCGTGATTGTAGCTGTATTTCAACAAGGCATTCTGAACAGTTGTAAGAACTGTCATCATAATACATTGGTATTAGATATATTATATATAGTTAAATGGCTAAAAGTTTATTAAACAAAAACTTGCTGGAGACTACAAACATTGAAAAAGTACCAAAACATGGATCCACATATATATACTAATATGGTAAGAGCAATAGTATCCTTACAGGTCATTGTCGCTGTGTGCCTACTCAGCTGTAAAATACGATCAATCAAATTTGTTTGTCTTTCAATGCTTTCAACACACATGTAAATTCAGTTTTTATTTTGTGAGAATTTTATTTCTTGTACTCCCTTTAAATGTGGGATTTCTAAATAGAACAGCTTTATCAACTTTTCATGAAATGCAACTCTCACTTTGATTTTCTTTCTGCCTGGCAGAGGAAGAATTGAAGGCTATCAAGGAGGAGGCAGATGGGCCTACAGAAGAAGACCAGGACCAGATTACGCCTGAAGGACGAGAATCAGAGAAACCACCCAGTCCTGAAGGTAAATCCATTCTCTATTATTCATTGTTGTAGAGGTGTCATGGTGTAGTGGATACGTCACTGGACTGTGGATCACATGGTTCGCGGTTCGAGACCCGCCGCGGCACTAATTTTCTTTGGCAAGACATTAATCTACATTTGCCATTCTCCATCCAGGTGTAGTAAATGGGTACCTGGTAGGAATTTATTCCTTGAATGCTCTTACTGCTTCAGGGCAGATGGGCAAAAGCTAGGGTAATAATACTACTTTGAAGGCACCTAGAGCATCCCGTGGGATGGATAAATGCACAATATAAATGTAGCTATTATTATTATTATTATTTAGCAAAGTCCATTAACAATTTACCACACGTATTGTTAATGTATGTAACCATCTGTAGCCAAAGTTGTTAAAGAATCAAGAATCATGTTTCGGTTAACGTTTTGTGACATTATGGAGCACAAAAAGTTACAATGCTGGTATTGCAAACTAATGTATCTGCAGTGCTTAAGTCTATGTGTGTATGTCAGTTTGTGAAACCAGTAACAAAGTTTTATGTTTACTTGGAATGGGACAAGATAAAGCTTTGTAAACTCAAGGATTCCCTGTGTAATCTGCATCTTTATTAATCTAAAAAGTGGTTGGCAACGATTGTGAAGGAAATATATGCATCATTTCAACATCAAGAATATTGGCAAGTAAAGAGGGACATTGGTGCTAATTTATCATGAAAATGAGATAATGCTTTAGGTTAACCACGATTAACCTCACTATGTTATGGAATGTGACCAGTTTTGGAAATAACCAAAATAATAATGCCCTTCTTTACATTGTTTCACACGCAGAAGAGGAATCGGAGACGACCAAAGAACTTCGTAAGCTGATCACCACACAGCTCAATGACGAACTTTCCAAACTACGCATCAACCTCTCTGACCAGATCCAGCAGAATAACGACTCTCTCCAGAAGAAACTCTCCTTGGCAGACGATCCAGGGAGTGGCAAGATGGGTCGTGCCTCCAGTAAGAACAAGAAGAAGTAGCATCATTGAAGGCACCCGTGAATTTATTTTGGACTTCTGCCATGTTCTGTTAGCTTTTACTAATGAAGAGAGGATCATATTTTGTTTCAAAGTCAGAATGAGGAAGAATATACAATATTGATAGACTGCAGCACAGCATTTGGGAGAATTTGGAAGGACCTATTTATCTCTGAAGGGTTGAGACTATTCATCAAGGACAATTTACCCTACTTACCCTTTCTGCTCTTAGCCTCTTTCTTATTTTCCAGCTCTTGGTATGATATCCAAGCCTGCCTTGTGCTGGCCTTTAAGAAGCCTGGTAGGACAGTGTCCTACAAAAAACCCTCCTCAAACCTGATACACAAGAGATTGAGGGAAGGTTTAGTTAGTTGGGATGCAAGGCAATTCCAAGTTTATAGTGGAATAAGAATGTATGGGAATATTTGTATATATTTTCTCAATGTCATATATTAAGAGAAAAGCTCTTTCAAAAAGATATGGCAACTATATAACATCAATATCCAGCGTTTGTGATATGTTTGTCTTATCACAATTATCTACGACTTGAATTATCTGCTCTCTCAAACCCACTCTGCTTTTCAATTCTGATCACTAAGGATTATGTTTCTCTCTTCCATCCAACAACCTGTCTAACTATTCCTCCTTCCCTCCAACTACTGTCATACGGCTATTTACATCTACATATCTCTAATATTTAATATGTTTCAAGCAGTTAAGTGAACATTTATTGTGTTATATATTTATATTCTATTGCAATGAAATTATATTGTTAATGCATTTTGAAGAAAGACCAAATGACGTAAGTTTGTTGAACTATTTCTGAATAAAGATTTATTTAAAAATTACATATATATGCATTGGTTACAGTGTCTTACAGCAATGGTTTTACCATCTTCTATATCTTTCCTTTGGGTTGGTATTCCGAACAATATGTTATCTTTTATGTTAATGAAAATATGCTAATTGTCATAACAAATTCTAATTACGGAAGCAAGTCATCGGTTAGTGTCTCTGCAGAGCGTCTCTTTGAATCAATTCTGGTGCTCTCTCTAGGGGTTTTGAGGGTGAGTGAGTATTCCCTATGACAAGCTTTTGGTGACATGCATTATCATTTGTGAACAGGCTGATTTTTTCTGAACTTTTCTATCAAATTTACAATCCATCTTTAAAATCAGACTCCTCATGGGACAGTATTATAAAATGAACAGTTTTTCAGACCCCCAAAGGCTTCCACATAAGCTACCACAAAGTAATAACAACATTTTTCAACTGTGTTATATCAAGTTTGCTGTAAACTTTGTAGTACACATGTATCTTTGATCCTTTGTCCAAAATTAAGAATAGTTTCATGCATGATAAATACTAAATGATACACTTTTATAGTTTCAATTTCTATGAAAGAATCATAATAAAAGTTCACAATCTAACAGAAAAACCCAGGATCAATTATAAAATGAGTTATAGAGCTCGGCAAATGGCATCACTGCAAATTAATTCAATAGAGTTGTTCTCAACATGTCCATACTTGTTCAAGACATATACAATGTACTCTATGCACAAGCACCATTGACAGGTATGTCTACATATCTAGGAATGTAGAATAAGTCTATGAAAGGCCCGACCTTAGTCTCATGGAAGAAATGTTGATACAGATACTGGTCAACGAAACCTTTGGCATCGGGAAAGACGTCTCAAATATAATACAGCACAAAGCACGATGGGAGAGTCCAGCTTCTTCTTCAGGTCACTGGATCCTCCGAGCGTAGTCTCTTCCTGGGATTATCCATGCTGCCACTTTGGTTTCCATGGTGATCTGTAAAGGCTCCTTGATCTCCGTCTCCTGCTCCATCTTCGGTTGAAGGGTGTGGACCTGAACCTGTTGGATGCCTTGATATGCTGCGCACTCCAGCTTGCTGTATTACACAAAGTAAAATTTACAGGATTATCTCATGTGAGAGTCTTAGAAACATATCCTTTAAATTTTTTGTATAAGGACAAGAAAATATGTACTTCTTACAAATTACAAGAATATTTCCACTGAACGTTGTGGACTGCGGCCTGTATTCATAAAAGTGAAGTACCTGAAGTACTGGCTTATCTTTGTCCTCTGAATTATGGCATGCCAAGTGCCATCATCTCCATGTCATGCAAACAAATGAATAAAGCAATTTAATTTGTTCATGAAATAAATATGAGGAATTACTTTTATGATGCCATTTTTTCCTTCTATACCAGGTATTCATTGAGTTAAATAATGTGGGTAACTTTTATAAGAAAAATAATGAGCAAAGGGAGATGTGGTACTCCATAACTATTAAACTCAAACAACATTACTTAATAGTCAGTGTAAAGATCAATTGTCTTAGTTCCCTTTTCCTCAAATTCTTTGTACCTTTGTACATAGTTTGGTGATGATTTCCTCTTATCACAATGGAAATGTTAGGCTTACTTATTTCATACTGTGATTATATTATTATTTCAGCAAACACAGACCTACAGTAACATACTGACATGAGAGTGGGGATCACTTACTGTTATTTGATAGGGTACTGTGGCTTCCTGTTTGGAAGGAGACTTGTACAAGTTGGCATATCTGTGATGGAAAAAGAGAAAGAAGTGATCAATGAATTAAAAGTTTCCTGAAGTCAAGGTTGCAATTGATTGCACATCATAAGATAAATCTCAAGACTCAAGTTTTATTAATAACAGTAGAATATATAGTTACTAGGAAATTGTAAAGACTTTATGCTACGTGAATTGGTAGAACATGTAAACTAGCAGAAAAATGAGTGAAGAAAGATATAGTTTTTGTGAGTTTCTCTACTTTTTGTGGTCTAAACAAGTAATCTATTGCATGACAATTCAAAATTATTTTAAGCCAGCTTCTCTAGAAAGAACCATTTAAAAAAAATAAAAAAAAAAATAAATAAATCCAAAAAAAAAAAATCAAATTTGAATTTCAATTTGATTCCACAATGATAAACATATAAATGGAATTATACATGTATTACAAAAATGGAAGATTAAGTGTTAATTCAACACTTTAAGATTATTACCTTTGTGCCTGTTTCCAGTATAAGATGAGTCTGATGGTACAGGCATGGCCCCAGCTCTCTCCTAGAGCAGGGATCAGGTGAGATGTCCCCTCTCCTATCTTGGTGGTCATCTGATTGGTCAGTACAACCTGAATACAGGATATCAAAAAGGGTAGAGGGGTCAGAATTGGTGGCCCTCTAAAGTGGATAGTACAGTCAAACCTGCTTTAGTGACCACCTGTCTACAAAGACCACCTGTCTACAAAGACCACATTTTTTGTTTCCCTTGAAAATGTTTTCTCATAGAAACATGTACTAAAGGAACCTGTCTACAAAGACCACCTGTCTACAAAGACCACTTTTTGTGTTTCCCTTGGGTGGTCGCTATAGACAGGTTTGACTGTAGTTTAGTTTCAAAGGTTAGGGTAAGATTTTCTTTGAACAATCAAGGGCGATATGCTAAAAAACAATGTTATCTTTTATGTAAGTAAAAAACAAGAAAGAAAATCATTGTCATAACGAATCAAAATTAGGCCAAGTCATTGTTGAAAGTGCACAAAGCTGTCTGCATACACATATACAGTTAAAAGATATACATATAGACTATATACCACAAGCACAAAAACTAATCGATTATTATATAAAAATCCACTTAAAATGCAAATTAAAATCTTTTGTCCTAACATAAGAAATAACATTTTTTTCAGTTTTTTTTCATAAAGTGCATGTATCTTAGTTTGACCTTGACATGAAATTGAAAAAGAAAACATCAATAACAACACTTGATTTCACAGAACTATGACTATTTTGGAGATTCTAGAAATAACTGTATGAAAAGCCGACAATACTACTGTGTGAATAAGGTACAAAGGTAGATTTGCAAATGTAACTGCAAGGTATTGAAGATATTTACAGATGTTAAGCTGTAGGAAGAAGTAAATATGGAAATGGACAATCTCTAAACTAGGGGACTCCTTTGAATTTTGGCACCGTTAGAGCAGCTAGCCGAAGAAAGACTTACCGCCAGGTTGTATTGTGTTGCGATCCTGATGAGGTTCTGTGCTAGTCCATTGAGAAGTCTGGTACGAAGTGACATGTCATCAAAGTCATGTCTGAAGTGAAAGGCTATACTGTCCACAATGATCAGTTTTACCTGGAAAATATGCATGTATGAAAATAAATGTAACTCCATTTTTTAGGAGGAGGGATTGAATGGGTCAGTGGCAGATTTGAAGGGGGGGGGATGGGTGGCACAACTACCCTGTACCCCCCCCCCACTCCCCTTGAAACCCGATTGGCATACCTTTGGTACACAAAAAAACAACTACCTCCTTATTTTTACATTTTCTCAGAATGGTACCCCCATCGCTGTTAGAAAATCCCGGATCCGTCATCAAATTTAAAGTTGATAAAATTGCTTTTTTTAAAATTCCATTTCCAAGAATCCATACTGTTAGGCCTACTGTTGAAATGATCCAAATGTGTGCAGCACTCTGGGCAGTGCTTACTGATTGCTCACAAAAAACCGTACATAGAATGCCTTATGATTAGATTGGACTTATAGCAACTAAAATGTTAATTTCATGAAGGTTCAGCAACTTTGGTGATTTTAATGATGACAAGTATCATGTTACCAAAGTTGACCAACTCATATGTAACACAATATCCTCAATGGAGCTCTAAAAGTTCAGTTGAAATAATTTGCCCCCCCCTCAAAAAAAAAAGAAGCTAAAATCCTTAAGATGCCAACAACAAATAAATAAACTTCCTTTTCAATGATTGAGACATCATATCTTTAGCCAACTAATCTTGTAAACACTTACCTTGGGGTTTTTTGATAAGAATTCTGGCAAGAGATTGACAAGCGCAAGGAGCTCCACATGATTATGACAACGAAAGTAATGGATACCAGACAGAATCTTCTCAGTTGTGAAGTCTTTCAATTCTGGCAGAGAAAGAAAGAAGACAAAAAAGGTTAAGGATGGGATAAGATAATCTATATCTGAATTTATACTTGACAAAACACAAATTAGTCAAAATATGGTAACATGCTTGAACAATGTTTTCTGCTATATATAGTATCTATCTAAAGCTGGATGTACATGGGCAGAATTAAACAATGATATTTGATGTGTTACAGACTAATTGATGAATATCACACTTATTTCTAAACATCTTTTTTCTTTAATTAGACAGAGCTACAAAATAGACCTCAATTAATGTTATTGTCATTGATCATTCATGACTTTTTTTCTTCAGAGAAAGAGTGAGTATAATAGTATAATCTTCTCCTCTGCCTTTATATTTTCACTCTGTATGAAGTCAATCATTTATGTAAATGATTATATGTTTTGAAAAAAAGAGCATAATCTCAAGTTTCATTTGAGCTGGTTCAAACAGGACTGCACATTCAGAGATTCTTGACAAAAGTCTAGATGAGGAGGGGGGTGTCATATCAAAGCATGTAATGTACCTCAAAGCAATATAAAATTTTTGAAAAGGGAAGGGCAGAAGGCCTCTTGGCACTAAGAATGTTTGGAATACCTACCCCCCCCCTACCTCTATTGCTCCTGGTACCAGTACACATAATAGGCCACATATACCTGCTTGATCTCCCATTGTGTGGCAATGTTCTGTAGCAGCCTGAGCTATGCCCCATGCTCTCTGCGGTATGAAGCTGCCTTCTGTATCAATGTACACTGCTTCACCTTCGACCCCTCCAAGACTGGCTGGTATCTGGACATCCACACACAGCTGGATACTAATTACATATGGAAAGACAAGTTTGACCATTTCTACCTTTTTTAAAATCTAAATTTACTAAGTGGATATAAAATGGAGGGCTTTACAAAGTAAAATGCAGAAAAATCAGAAAGACAATCAGTAAAAGTTTGAGAGATAACTGAAAAAATAACTGTTCTGAAGTTGTGTAGATCCCTACATGAATTGTTATTCTCTATGATTTCTTTGCAAGCAACTCTATTATAGTTATATCGACTGCTACGAGAGGACTAGCTGTTTCTATATGCTCAAGGGATAGTTGAATCCCCTGCTATCACCCCGAGGCGCGCCTGGGTGGGCGGCGCGCCGAGGGGTGATAGCAGGGATTCAACTATCCCGCGAGCCAGTATAGAAACAGCTAGTCCTCGAGTATTAAAGCAGTCGATATGACCTTTATATGCCGAATTAAAACAAAAATCTACCAAGAATTCTTACCTTAGACTTTTAGTGAGTAAAAATTTGTTAAAACATCACAGAAAATCTGAAACACCGTCTGTTAATCTTCGCTTAATCTTCGAGTGAAAGTTTCAATCGTTTGGGAATCGCAGACAAAGAGCACTGTATATGGCGTCCGTGCTCGCACGTAGACAATTTTAACACGCAAACCTATGGGGATCGCATTAAACCAATGGGAATCGCAGGATAATGAGGCGGAGGGTAGAAACTTTTAACTAGGCCCTGTGGGCTATTGCTATGCCCTGTGAGTTGGGCATGGCTTGAAATCACTCCAATTTCGACCAATCAGATGGCTAGATTTCTAAAGTGAGGTATATAATTGTTTATAATGTGGACCCCGAAAACCCCCGAAAAAAAAACAAAAAACATCTGACCTTCAGACTCTTGGTTTTGAGATAAAGTAACGCTAGTATTAAGGTAGCTAACCATGTTTGTGTCTTGCCTACACCAGGAGCCCCACAGATTTCTGTAATCTTGCACATGGGTACACCGCCTCCTAGCATCTCATCCAGCTCCTCACAGAACGTGATGATGGGAGGGAGAGATTGCTCTTTCTGAAGCATCTCAAAAGCTGTAGCTGTTCTCTTTCCATCTCCTCCACCTGCAGAATTGGAGAGTTAAAGGGGAAACAAATCCATCAAATAATTACACAGTTTGCTCGCTATGTTTAAACTTTAAAGTTTGATGGATCGGCATGTGGATCAGTGGGTTGAAGGATGCAAGGATGGATAGATAGATGGTTGGTTGGGTAGATGAAAGGAAGGATAGATAAATGAATAAATCATTGGGTATGTAATTAGGTGGGAAGATGGATGGATGGGTAGAAAGATGTATGGATGAGTGGGAGGATAGATGAGTGAATGCTTGGATGGGTGGATAGATGGATGGGTGGGTGGGTAGCTAGACTAGATGGATAGATAAATGGATTGAAAGATGGATGGATCAATTAATCAGATTTTGATGTTGGATTTGAGTAGATGGATAGATGAATTGGAAGGTGGTCAAATTGATGGATTGATAGATGGATGGGTCGACGGGTGGATAGATGGATATGGTTGGACTGATGGATTGATAGATGGATGGATAGATGGACTAATGGAAGGATGGATGGATGAATGGATGGACCGAAGGAGGGATAGATGGAGAACCTGATGGAAGGATGGATATAGATATATGGGTCAATATAATGGATATTAGATGACTATAAAAAGAAAAGATGCAACATTGATAGATAGTTGGTATTATTATGACTTTGAGGGTGATGGAAATAGATGAATGAAGTATGAATGACTAAATCGTTGACTCGTTTGAACTTTAAAGGTTGAATCGAATGTCTATGTAATAGATTGAAATTAAGTCGGATGAATATCCTCTCATTTGTTATACCTGATGTTGTGACTGTAACAGGAAGTTTGCTGGATGCGACATCTGAAGACCTTGTGCTTGGTGATGAGTCTTTTGGTGACCCTTGGTCTTCCAGATGGGATTTCTCTTGCACCAGAGGATTACTTGCTCCTGACTTGAATGCTTTTATCAGCTCAAGGGCATCCTCTTTAGAAATATTTAACTCTGAAAAGAAATATTAAAGATTAAGAAGGGGTGATAGTGATTGCAGAAATTCAGAAAAATGTATTGAATTTCTAGGTCTCGGGCAACAGACAGTACAACATTGCATTATACTTTTATACTAGATCTAATTTAGATTTAGATTTCTGGAAAAGAAGACAAATAAAGTCTTTATTAGAGAGCTTGGAACAGATCAAATCGAGAGTCCAACTTATGTTAATGTTACCAAGTACCAACTTACCATTTCATTATTCATTTACTTCAAAATTAATAAGCTATTGAATATATTTTCTTTCAATATTTTCGAAAAGTCTAGACTAGTCTAGACTACTGCAGCTGCAGCTGCACTGACACTTTTTTAAATGAACATCTTCAATTTTTATTTTGTTTAATACGTTGGCTTCGTCCATCAATATGAGCCACGCTTCATGATGACTGAATTTTACCTCATAAGCTAGCTGCTAATACTGAACTAGATACAAAAAAAAATTAACACTCTAAAAAAAAATAATGCAACATACACTTGCAACAGATTACAACACAATTAACATCATATGGGACTGAACACAACAGTTTGAAGAATGGGATGCTGCTTGCATGCTCACCTTTGCTCAGTTCTGATGGCTTTAGCTCCAACACATCAGCAACAGAACTAAATCCTGCATTATTCAGCTTCGCCCTAAATGAGGGAGGAATAGGAAAGCTGTTTATGTCACGCTGCATCGTAAGGTAAGTAGGCCTATGCTATTTTAATTCGAACAAATTATGAAATTGAAATCCCCGCGCAACTTAACAAGGGCGCAAGTTATGAGCGGAGACGCTCGTTCGACAGGCGGCTAGTCCAGCGGTAGGTGGACTCCTCCTCTTGCTGCGTGATTGTGTTGTTTAACCAGGCCAGGCCCCAGTCGGCAATTTATTGGTTTATTTCCAAATGCTAAGAAACTTTACGTTTTTATAATTCTCAGTTACTCCTAGATCATAATAAGACCATCTCTGACTTTGTCTTACATGTCAACGATCTCATTTAAATCTGAAAAAACTCCCGTTTTCGGCAGTCGTCATAACTTCCGATTTCGGCAGTTTTTATCAGTATAAAATAACGCGTATAAAAATATAACGTGAGATCCAGATCCAGCTCCAGATCCACACATAGCTGCATCGCTATCATGGCTGTGTAGCAAAACCTGTTTTATTGATCTCAACATTTCAAACACCACTGTACAAAACTAAACTAATTTCACTCAAAATCGGTACTTAAGTGACAATTGATGACACCTAAATAGCAGTAAAATACAATTTTTTCAACTCACCGATGTTAGAAAGAATAATTTAAAAATTAAAATTGTAAGTCCACTGTCAAACTTCCTTACACTGTTTTATCGGCATGATTGTGTGCATTTGTGTGTTATAAGTGTATTGACTATTCACGTGTGAAATTGATGCCTATTTAGTATTAGCACATGGTACAGCGCTAGAGGTCCATATACGCAGTATTGACTATGTATGCTTTGCTGGAGTGATCCAGTCTACTTCCAAATTGGAAGTTCATCTTCATCCTGACTGCAGTAAATATTGCTAAATAAATTAGAATGTCATGAAATTGAAAATATGCAGGGAACATATTAAAGCTAAACAAGAGTCATGATCTTCTTGTATTTTGAGTTTTGTAATATTATTATTAATAATGTTTGACTCTTTGAGTTTGTTTACAAATTCTCCTTCGAGTCGACTCTATACTACTATAGACTACCGGTATGCAAAGTTGCTTGTGCCTCAGACTGCACTGCCTCCCACCTGCTGCCTCCAATTTTTTCAGAGCTAGCAGAGAGCATAGCAAGCTGTTTAAGATTTTTGAGCAACTTTAGCAGGCATAGTCTATTATAAGCTACTTACAACAGATGCACATATTTGATAACATTTTTTTGGTTCTATTTACCATCTATAGAATGCATTAATATGGAGTCCTGTACGACCTACAAATCATGCATCTTTGTAACAATTAATGTTGAAAACACCATTGATTTAACAGGCATACTGTCTTTCTGATAAATATAGGCCTAGGGTAACTTCATTACATCTCGTGAGTGCAAATCCGGCTCATTATCAATATGGCAGAGTTTGGAGCTCATCTTACCTCTGCGACCACTGACAACCGTCCATCGTATTTTGAGGTTCTTGCTCAAGAGAGCTTGATGGTGACTCTTAGACCTGCTTTATCATACTTCTTAAAGGTGAGATGAATTGAATGCATCGATCTGTGTTCTCCTCAAGCTCCATCCCCTCTCCTTAGCTTGCCCTCTCTTTCTCCTCTCATTCTCTAGCCCTTACCTCAATATCATACCCCTCCCACTCCTCTCCTCTCTATATATATTTCACTCTTCTGTTATCTCCACTCTTTCTTTCTCCCCTTCCTTTGGTATCTTACACCCTCCCTCTCTCTCCCCCTCTCTCTCTCTCTCTCTCTCTACCTCTCCCTCTCCTCTTCTAGCTGTCATCTTCTCGATCTCTTCAAATCTCATTTTTCCTCTCCCTTTCTTCCTTTTCTCCCCTCTCTCCCCTCTCTCCCTCTCTCTCTCTATTTCTTGATCTTTTAGTCCCCTCTTTCTTCTTTCTCATAGACTGCAAACTTGATAAGGGATGATCTAGGTGTACTGTAAATACATATGAGGTATTTTGCTTAGAGTAACAACAGATTCTTTACTGTTTCAAAAGGCATGTAATCATATTATTTAATGCAATTCAAGTTTACACTGCACACAAAACAGCAAATATTGCAGATCCATGTACAAGTAAAGTCTTGTTTCACTGGATAATTTGTGATGTGATGATGCAAGCCTATTTTTCTTTTAACAGGTATTAGCAGAGAATCACCCTGCCCAGTTTGGAAGATTACAGAGATGGTCAGATGAAGTATATTCCATTCTTGATCTCATACTACAGCATCACTTTCTCACCAAGACTAGTATGTTGATTTTCTTTTTAGGATTTGATTTGACTTTAACCTATATATACTTAAAATAGTGTGCATAAGAGTTTGTGCTCCAAAATATATATACATATTACATGTACATGTATATATATTTCAATCCAAGTTTTCTGATTTTAAGCATATTACCCTTGTGCACCTTAAAGTTAAAAATGTGAATGAAAGCTTGTGTTGCAAAATATTTTCAATATAGGTAGTTTATCTATTTTGAAGTGCAGTTACAAAATTAATTTTTGAATTGAATAAGATAATTGAGTAATATTTCTTGCTTATTTTTCATTCTGAGCTGCAGATATCTTGCTGGTACCTTTTCACTATTCTGTTCAGATATAATATGATGTTACTTTCAAATGTTAAAATGGAATATCAGTAAATTATGTATGTGACATGGAAATATTAAACATGAAACCTTATCCAGACCAAGGAATCTTTCATCGAGCTCTCTCCTTCTCTCTCACTCTCTCTCTCTCTCTCGCTCACTCACTCTCTTTCTCTCTCTCTCTCTCTCTCTCTCTACCTTCCTCTTCATATAGGTGCATCATTTGCAGAGAATTTTTATAGTCTTAAAAGAGTACCTATCAACAGTTCTACCTCCACAGCCCCTTCAATCTCAGAAGGTCTTCCCAAGAAAGAGCACTGGATGTCATTAGCATTACTTGTGAGTGGAGTATAATATATTTACTGTAATGTGTATATACAATCGTGTTTTCGTTCGTGATATTATGGCGATGCAGCGCTATTCGGGTTTTCACAAAATACACTTCCTCGTGAATTTTATTGCACCGTAGTGAATACCCTCATGCGCTGCATTGACCATAACGCACTCACACCTGTGTATTATTTGTATAGTATCATACCATGATGGAACTGAAAAAAGGGAACAGAATAATTTTCCTTAAGCAAAGTGATATTTGAGAAAGCTTTGCCTCCTTAAATTTGCACTATTTGTGTTTTGGTCCATTCTTAAAACAAATGTAGTATATACTGTATTGTATGCTAAATGAGCATGCATGGCTATTATGATAAATGCACACCAAAAAAAATCCCAGATTTTATTGATAACATTCATGTAGATGTTGCCAATTGAAAGATTTTAATGTTTTATTTTCCTTTTGAAAATCTGTTCATTTGAGAAGTGCAACATACTTTCAAGTTGTTTTTAGGGACTTTTGCTTTTTGATGCTTATGTACCAATTGTTATTTGTTAATTTTAGGACCTATGGTAGCATTATATAAATCAAAAGATAATGCAAAATATTCCACAAATTTGTGACACTGCTTAACCCGATGACTACTGAATTCTCTAATTCCCATAGACATAATACAGGGATCACCCGGTTCCCGTAGGCAGAGGGTTAATGATGGCTTATAGTTGAGTGCTCTTGAAGCCTTGGATGATATTTTGCGTAGTGTTAAATAACAAATGCATTATTTTACTTCTTGTTTTACTAGGTTGTTGTTCCATATATCAAGTTAAAACTAGATGCCAAATTTCAGAAGTGGACTGATGAATCTTTAGATGCAAATGATAGAGGGAGGCAAACCATGAAGAAATACAAGAAAATCTTTCTTGCTCTGTACCCCTACCTGCATTTGTCATGGGAAGTAAGTTCTGTTTTTCATGTTTATAGTTAGAAAAATATTTCAATGTCTTTGTGCAGTGCTTTGACTTTTTAAGAGGAAAATATGTTTATTAGGAGATAATCTTTTGTTGCATTGGAATTTATCATTGTAAGATTGTAAAGCAGAGCAGATAGGTAATACGATGTTTAAAAAAAAACATCTGTTGCTCAACAAGAATAGAATGTAATGCCTTTAGTTTTCACCAGGCTTTTCTTAGATAATTCCTAGCCTCTAATAAAGAGAAACTAACATTTTTTGGTTGAATACACTTTTCTCTGTTGCTCAACAAGAATAGAATGTAATGCCTTTAGTTTTCACCAGGCTTTTCTTAGATAATTCCTAGCCTCTAATAAAGAGAAACTAACATTTTTTGGTTGAATACACTTTTCTCTTCTAAAATTAGTGGGGAAAGCATTTTCATTAGATATTGCCAAGTAAATATTGTTTGATGTGTTTTATAGTCTTGGTACCTAAATATCTGTCTGTCCTCTCACCTCAACTGCTGATGTAGCCCTCATTGTGTGTTTTTCTGTAATATGCTAAATGTATTGTGTTATCCCATGCATGTGTTTACAAATATATCCATTTGCTCTCTATCTCACGCAGTCTTCAGTACTGGTCTATCAGCTAAGATACCTCTTTAAGCAGTCACAAGTTCATTCTCCATTCCTCAAACTAGCAGGTAAGTTTCAAAGTTAACCCCCTGTATTTCTATTGGTCCTACGGCAAATGAACCCCCCACCCACCCCACCTCTGACAACTTCCCTCTGGACAATTAACCCACCAGACAACCACCCAGCGCCAGCAGTGGATAATACAAGTATTAATTTGTAAGGAGTAAAATTAACTTTGGGGCTATTTTTTCCGGGGATTGGTTGATTGGGGAGAAGGGGCTTTGCCCTAGGGGATAGTTATTGTCTAGGATTAGACATATTATGGTGAATTCCAGGGAATAGTTGATCCAGAATGGTGTCCTATCCTGCTGTTATACCCCTGTGAAAATGTTTGCTCAAAGTGGTGTTGCATTCAAAGTCTCAGCACTGCTTCATCCCTGCTCCTTTTTCCAAAAGAAAATAAAGATCAATTGACTGTTTCATATGACTACTTTCTCTGTTGCCTTTTCATTATTAGGTGTGCAATTACAGTACTTATCAAAGGAAGACATGCTATTTGGGTTATCAAGTGACTCTAGTGATGCTATCCTATCTGCAGATCCAAGGTAATTATGCTCCTATACAAAGCTACATGTAATTTACATCTTTACATCTATATTGAAATATGATTCCCAGAATGCATTTAATGAATTGTAAGCTTTCTTCTCAAGTCAGAGAAAAGCATTTCATCCAAAACCAAAGTAATTATTTTACCCATGTCCGATAGATGTTGGTAGAGAATTTAGAATGGGGAGTTGGTCAGTTTCAGGCAAGTTTTCAGATATTTACTTCCTAGTAAAAGATTTTGTGAACAAGGGTACATTTAAAGGGCAAGTCCACTCCAAAAATAACTTACTTTCAGTAAAAGCAGAAAAATCAGACAAACCAATCAAAAAAGTTTGAGCAAAATCGGATAACTAATAAGAAAGTTATACATTTTTGAAAAAGTATGTAAAACTATGGAACAATGAGAATCACAACACAAATTGCCAAGATGTTTGTGTTTGTGACGTCATGTCCTCACAACTTATCAATTGCTTTATATTGTTTAATCCCATTAATTTCCTTTTATCCCCAAAACTTGATTTCCCATGCCTTTGCCCAGGTTATATGATTTGTATCATATTACGTGCATGACATTTCCCAAAAACTTTTATGAATTTTGAAGAATTAATACTATTTTCTGAATATTCTGAATATTGTATTTCATAATTATTGATTTTTATATAAAAAATAAAATTCAATTTTTTCATGATTTAAAGGTACTATGTCCCATTTGCAGGCCAAAAATATGAAAAGGTTAAATTCCAACGGCATTTGAAAGACAATACTAATTTAGAACTTCCCTAAAAAAAAGGGGGCTTGAAAATGTCTTTAAGTGGGAAAATAACGACTATTAGTTGTCGAATCGACTTAGGAGCTATAGAGCCAGTAAGTAATAGTCTGATTTTTCAGACCATTGTACCGAATGGTCGTACGTTTTATGCTGCGCAAAGATTCAATCAGTTTAATTTTGGCCATTACAAGAAGTGGGTTATTGATGTAGACAAATGCTCATGTACCCTTTACAGCTCATTTTATGTATGTTATTACCAAAGATGAAAAAGCCAGTCAGTCACTCAATAGTGTCTGACAGTGAAGTCTAGCAAGTAAACGGGTTTCCTTGCATAATTTGAATATTAGGACACTGCTAACGTTTAAATTTCACAGATAGGACATACATGACATATTCATAATTCCTGCAAAGGTCTACAGAATTTGATGTTGGCTGCAAAAGGGACATACACCTGTAGTATCTTTAACTGGACAAAAATTACTTTTTATATGTGCATCCACACAAAAACATATTACTAACAATCTAACTTGGATGCTGGTGTGAAGAAATAAGATTCTTAGGGTGAAAATAGGAAATTTATATTATCAATATAAAGAAAATAATTAGTGGATAGTGAGGACCATCCGTCACAGACTCATGAGTGAGTTGCCAATTTGTGTAGTGATTTTCAAAGTTTTTCATGTCATTAAAAATTCATAACTTTCTTATTAGTTATCCGATTTTGCTCAAACTTTTTTTGATTGGTTTGTCTGATTTTTCTGGTTCTATTGAAAGTAAGTTATTTTTGGAGTGGACTTGGGCTTTAAGAGAAGATATTCTAAAATTGATATTTCCAAATTTTTTTTGAATGGGTGACTTTTTTCATTCCCTTCCCTCTCCCACCTTGTTTTAGCAATGTCTCTTAGTTAAATGAAACCAACATGTATATAAAGGAGATGAAACAGCCAACTCCATAGGTTAGAAAAAATGGATGTTATACGATGATGACGTTGATGATGACTTCTGGAATGGATATTTTTTTAATATGTCTATAAACTAAATTTTTGTCTCTTATTATGTTATCGTATTCCAGCTTGAAAGCAAGATTACTGTACTACCTGAAGAGACTGGTAGGAGCGGTTGCCATCGCTATCTCAAACGGTCTGTCTGTAGGTGTCTTCTTCCTTCAATTCCTCGAGTGGTGGTACATGAGTGATGATCACCAGTCTGCGTTGGCTGCCACTTCTTTGCCAATCCCTGAACCACCTAAGGTGAATTATTATCATGGATTAAGTGACCGATTTGAGATATAAATAACCAGTGTCAAATCTGTGGGGCCCATAACTGGCCTATACCCTCCCTTTTGAAACCCATTTGCATATCTGTAGTACACAACAACAAAAATATGCCCCCATAATTGTTGCATTTTTGGGAATAGCGCCCATCCCCCCTCCCCCCTTCTTTTACAGAATCCTGGATTTGCCCCTGCAATGTATAACAGTGATCTGATGTCAAATCAGTCTGACATTTTTATAGGTAGCAAGGTAACATTAAATAGCTACCAAGCTATGTACTTTCCTGGGTAACATATTAAATAGCTGCCAAGCTATGTACTTTCCTGATTTAGTTGTTAATTATGACATGTATCCTGCATGAATGCCAGTTGACTGACTCCCAACTTGGCACACTGACTAACTGGCTATCTGACTGATCTGGCTATATGACTGACCTGGCTATCCCACTGACCTGGCTATCCGACTGACCTGGCTATCCGACCGACCTGGCTATCTGATTGACCTGGCTATCCGACTGTACTGGCTATATGACAGGCTATATGATTGATAATGTTCACTTTAGAACATCGGACAAAACAATGTCTTGATATTTTGTTGTTGTACAGGAGCGTGAGCCAGAATACTGTCAGATTCTTCTACCAAGGGACGTCACGCTTTGCCCACTCTGTCAAAAGAAACGAACCAATGATACTACTCTCTTAACATCAGGGTAAATAAAGATAAATTTCACTCTCCTTTCTCATGCCATCAGATACCTATTACATGGCGACACAATTATTATCCCCTCGCCGACGAAGTCGGAGGGGATATAGAAACGCTGCTGTCCGTCCTTCCTTCAAATTTGGTTTCCGATCGATAACTTCAGTAATGTTTGACGGATTTTAATGAAGTTTGATATGAAGGTACATGGTATCAAAATACAGGCTAAGTTCGATTTCGGAGTATGTAGGTCAAAGGTCATAGCTCATGAAATATGCGAATCTGGTTTCCGTTTGATAACTTTAATAATGTTTGACGGATTTTAATCAAATTTGATATGAAGGTACATGGTATCAAAACACAGCCTAAGTTCAATTTCCGAGTATGTAGGTCAAAGGTCATAGCTCATTAAATATGCAAATCTGGTTTCCGATCGATAACTTTAGTAATGTTTGAATGATTTTAATGAAATTTGATATGAAGGTACATGGTATCAAAATAAAGCCTAAGTTCGATTTCCGAGTATGTAGGTCAAAGGTGAAAGGTCATAGCTCATTAAATATGCAAAAACACCTAATTATATATGTGAAAATGTGGTTAACTTCCTTGCCTAGTAATATAATAGTATAGTCTAATGGAGGTAACTTGTTCTGACGTATATAGGCCATTTGTACCCTGCGAGGGGATGCTACGCTTTGTGTTGAGTTGTTAGTTATGATAAGCATCATTTATCACATAGATATGTTCATTAGTCAAAGGCCACTGATATGATAATTGTGAATTCTTCATTTAGTTTTTGGAACAAGTACAGAACTTATAATTAATATGCCTTTATTCCTTATTTTTGTAATGGCAGCTATGTGTTCTGCTACCCTTGTATCTACCCCTACATCAAGAAGAACCAGCGCTGTCCGGTGACCCGCTATCCTTCGGAACTCTCTCATCTAATCAAACTCTACCCTCCTGACAGCTGAGACGGGTCTCTCTGTCATCTATATTCCTCTATGCAAGACTTTACGTACTGGCAAGACAGCAAATTGCAATGATTCTAAAATTGAAAGAAGTGTATTAAATGAAATGTATGATATTTGTATTCATGTGCAATCTGTTATGTTAAAAATTTGAGATCAAATGTTTGTTTATGAAATTTGATATTATATTTTTATATTGCTTTAAAAACTAATTACCAATGTATTATGCATGAACAGTTGCATATATAGACACATGGACTCTTGGAATAAATTATTTGGATAATGCATAGAATCTAGCAGTGAAATACATGTACATCGACTTGAACCCACTGCACACTATTCGGTCCAAATGTCTTCAGATTTTCTAACGAATAAGCAGTAACATTAGATATTAAACATACATTATTATTTCTAATTTTGGTTCTGAATCATGATACTAGTACAACAAATCTTTTTAGTGCATTGTAAGCCTTCTATACGGAGTTAAAGATACTATGTCCCTTTTGCAGCCAACATCAAATTCTGTAGAACTTTGCAGGAATTATGAATATGTCATGTATGTCCTATCTGTGAAATTTAAACGTTAGCAGTGTCCTAATATTCAAATTATGCAAGGAAACCCGTTTACTTGCTAGACTTCACTGTCAGACACTATTGAGTGACTGACTGGCTTTTTCATCTTTGGTAATAACATACATAAAATGAGCTGTAAAGGGTACATGAGCATTTGTCTACATCAATAACCCACTTCTTGTAATGGCCAAAATTAAACTGATTGAATCTTTGCGCAGCATAAACGTACGACCATTCGGTACAATGGTCTGAAAAATCAGACTATTACTTACTGGCTCTATAGCTCCTAAGTCGATTCGACAACTAATAGTCGTTATTTTCCCACTTAAAGACATTTTCAAGCCCCCTTTTTTTGAGGGAAGTTCTAAATTAGTATTGTCTTTCAAATGCCGTTGGAATTTAACCTTTTCATTTTTTTGGCCTGCAAATGGGACATAGTACCTTTAAGGCTATGCAAATCAGATAAAAATGGTAGACAATTGCACGACTGGTTGGACGTTACTAGGATTAGGAGCAGTTTAACTCCCCCATGCGATTTTATAAATGTTATGACAATCCAGAATCACAATCAACAAGATTTTCCAAGTTTGATGGTGCTATTGCAAATTCTTCAAAAATCAGATTGTAGTGTGATCGTATAGTGAGCAGTGGGCCATAGACAGTTTTTGATAGGTGCATACTTTCGACGGAAACATGACAAATCTATGTAGTTTTCAAGAGAATTATTCACTAATTTGAAATCAAGATGAGAATATCAATTGTCCATCATCTGCATGATTTAATGAAAGTTGAAAATTGACAAAATGAGATAAATAAAAAAAAATTTAAAAAGACATGATATGGAAATTGTGATGTGATTATCATTCTGTAGATTTTATGAAAACAAATTTGTAATTAGAAAGTTTGATGAATGAATGGATGGATTGATTGATTAATGGATTGATTGGTTGGTTAATTGATGGATGAATGAATGAATTGACTGAATGATTAATTGCTTGATTGTTTGAAATATCAAATATTTGTTGTTGATTTACTTGTGTGTTGATTGATTGCTTAATTGATTGATTGATTGATTGATTGATTGATTGATTGATTGATTGATTGATTGATTTGTTGGTTGGCATACTGATGGACTGGTCAATTGGCAGAACAAATCAATATAAATCAACTATTTTATCACCCAATTTGATCAAATCCATCAATCAGTTGAAAGATTTGCTGCTTAATAGTATTTTGAAGTAATTGATTAACAGCTAGCAGCTTGATTTATGAATGATAGGCCTATATGGAATGATTACCAATATATGTACTGTGAGATTAGAAAGCTTTATCAGTGAAAGTGTGAACTTAACAGTTAGAAAGAGAGAGGGGGGGTCCCTGTTACACAAATATTAGATCATTAATAGACAATAATTAAACTTCATTAAAACATTTACACTGCAAAAGAATACAAGTAAAATTTTATATAAATGAGTGAAATGAGTAATGAATAAAAAAAACATTATTGAGTAATCAACACCCATATCGGGCAATTACCCTGGGCAATCACCGGAAAATTACCCTGGAAAACTACCTCAGAGGACAATTACCCCTGAACCCCCTGTTCGGTCCAGGCTGATAATAAGTCAGTTTTAATAAAGGCAGATTTTGTTTTCGGGGTAATTGTCCTTGGGGGTAATTGTCCTCGGGGTAATTTTCCGGGGTAATTTTGGGAGGCTAATTGTCCTTGGGGGAGTTTTCCATGCTGGGGCCGGGTGGTTGCCAATTAGGGGTTTATTGTCCTAGAACCTTCAACACCTATTCAAATTCATTCATAAATTCCAACATGTACAAGGCCAGGCTATATAGCAATACAGGGAGAAAGATATAGTTTTGAAAAATATAAGAATGAGGTTCGATCATCAAAAAAGAGGAGAGAAGAAGGGAAGCTCGGACCCTGACAGGTATATACCGACCGTATCAAGAGATGGCACTATTTCTCTGATTTGACTAGACTGATCATAGCATGGACCTACTCGTACTACGAATTCGACGTTGAAATATGCACGCACATGCGCAGCGCGCGCGTAGCTTCTTGATACGATAGATATAGCCTAGCTAGCTATACATGCGATATATATGCATGCATGCTAGTAGTACAGTGTGATTTGCCTCATTACACAAATTGAAAGAAATCCGCCTATCCTGCGAATCTTACATTTTATCGTCTGCTAGGGAACATTTGACAGCTGAAATATGGCATCTCCAGATTTCGTTGGGACGTATAAACTCGCTGATAGCAAAAATTTTGATGAATTCATGTCAGCATTAGGTAAGCTTGAATACGAATTGTGGAGTTTTAATAACATCACACGGCCTTCCTCGGCCTCGGGACCCCGCCCCGGTCGATTAGAGTGGACTAGCGCAGCACGCGCACAGCCAGTTCTGAGCTGAGTCTGAACTGCGTAACCGTGAATGTGGTGTCCGCTGAACTTCATTGAAATTGAAAGACTTTGTGTAAAGTGATTGTTTATAGTGGCGATGGTTGTTGTTATGGTAGTACATGAATGCTGATGACGATTGTGTGATGATGTCGGTGATACATACAATATAGTCAATTGTCAATAGTGATGATACATGATGATGATGATCATGATTTTTCTGTTGATGATTATTTAATGATGATGATTTGATGATGATGATGCATGAGCAGCATGACGATGATGTTGATGATGATTTGATGACGCTGATGAAGATGTCAATGATGATTATGATTTGATGACGGTGACAATGTCTATGACTATATGAATATGATGATAATGATGATTTGACGATGATGACGATGATGTCGATGATGATTTGATGATGACAAGGATGATGATGATGATTTGATGACGGTGATGATGATGTCCATGTTGATAATGGTGATTTGACGATGATGATGATGACGATGATGATGACGTTGACGATGATGTCAATGATGATGATTTGATGATGATATATTTATACCAGAGTCAGAGATGGTGTTGTTTGGATAAAGATAAGATGAGCATATGATCACTCAGTTTTGATGCTTATCTTTTGCCAAAAAGAGTAATTTTAATGTTATTTTTTCCATCATACATTTACTTCATAAAAATCATAGGCCAAATTAGCCTGGCCAGACTCCCCGGCTTCAGAAGACGAACGAACGATGAGTATTTTTAAGGTCAAATAAGTCTGTTCAAATGGCATTTAAGTCTTAATTTTGATCAAGTTACTAATTTGTCTTTACATAAAGTGATCTTATTTCATATTACAAAATGTATAATTTTCATATTTTCATCAGACCTTTTTTTCCCCTTCTTTTTATTGAAAGCAGCTTATTTGTCATTCAATTCCTGTACAGCAGTTTTGTTATTTTTCATCTACCCCAGCCTGAGATATCTCATCTACACACTATGTTTTCAAATATTATATTTACTGAATCCAAGTTGACATTATACATGGTAACAAAAGTCTATGGGAGCCAGAAACAAATTTCATGTACAGGTACATGTAGGCCTACTGTACATGTACAGTGTAGCTCAGAAAAGTCTTTTTTAAAAGACTTAAAAGAGAGCTCTAGGAAAAAAGTCTTTGAAGATGCTGGGATTATACAGAAATCTTAGATAAAAATCTAAATAGATTAAACATGTGATTCAGTCTGGTTAATTAAACCTGTTATGGATGCACTAAAGAAGATTTGACTGTGTATTGCGGAATTCATAAACCAAGTCGATGTTAATGACATTGACATTTTGCTGTTGATGAGTCAGGAAGTCCTTCAATTGATGTGTTGGGTTTGAGAGATTTCCTGTACGTCATGTGAGGTCTACCAGGGAGATGTGAGTTTAACTCACATCTCCCTGGGTCTACTGACACTTAACGCTCATACAAGTAACAAGGTCATTTACACATTGACACACTGCCGGCTATTCCTGTTAAAACCATATTTACAATCCCTCGTTCCTTCCTTCCCCTCCTCTCTCTCTCTCTCTCTCTCTCTCTTTCTCTCTCTCTCTCTCTCTTGCTCTCTCTTCTATCTATACTCTTATCTTTCTCACCATTTCCCAAGCCATTTGTCAAGTTTGAAACACTACTATAACACAAGCAGTTTTTGAAAGCAGAGTGTACTATTATTTCTATATTTTATATATCATATTTACTAATCTCCCTTGTCTTCAAAAGTTAAAAAAATTATATATATATTTTTTAAAATTATTTTTTAAAATCCAAACATTCATATATATACAGTGTACATCAAGTGTGTATTCATACAAAACAGGTGTACAGTATGTATCTGATACTCAGATGCATAAGTTGACATTTGAAACTTTAATTTATTATGAAATATGGTGCAAGTTTAGGAAGAGATAATCTTACAGTTTGGTATATCTGCTAGTAGGATCACTTTTAGAGTTGCATTGCTGAGATTTGTTTTAGTCCTCAAATGTAAATAACACAATTTTGTTTTTGATACTGTACTGTTTAAATACAGAAAGTAATGTACCTTTATTATGATTAGTCACTGTTTGAATAATACATTATCAAGTTTCCATTATAATTTGTTGATATATTATAATGCCATATACGGTAATTGTAATGTCCAATACAGCCTGGTTAGATTGGTATCAGGTATTATACATGTAGGGCACTTCTTTGAGAGATATACTCCATAAAAAAAATGTATTTTTTCCATTTATTTCATCCAAAGATTTAAAACCTTTTGATATTGCCATTGACAAATCATTCTTTCTGGTGTCACTACCATAACAGTCAGTTGTCATATCAAAATATTTGTTTTTAAACTACTTCTTGATGCTTTTGATGTTTGGTACCAGAAAGGCATTGACTCATATCACTTTACACAGAGTTGATGCCCTTCTGGCTCCAAACAGACAAACTGGAAAACAGACAAGAGTCATACAGGACATATTGTGCAGAATCGCCCTATCCCTGATACCATTTTTTTTCCCACTTGCAGGAGTGAATTTTTTCCTCCGAAAGATGGGTAACCAAGTGACCCCTGAACTGACCATCGAGAATAAAGATGACCATTACTCCTTCACCTCTGTCTCAACATTCAAGACCACCAAGCTGGAGTTCGACGTTAGCAAGGAGTTCGAAACCACCACCCCAGATGGCAGGAAGGTCAAGGTATGTTCTGGTGCGACCCTATATCTAGATGTCAAAAAGGTGTCAATAAAGGGTCGACTGCTGGGGAGGGGGGCTCTGTGTGAAACATTTGTTACTACATGTATGTGTATGCGTCTCAAATACATACTTTGGTTTAGAATTGGAGTCGGTCAAAACTCAAAAGAGTTCACATAGATCCTACAGTTGTGCACAAGTCAACAGTTTTTTTTTTGGGGGGGGGGTTCCTAAGTGCAATTAGCTATATTTTTGAAAAAACATCTGTCAGATTAGGTGGATTTGTCTCTTCTGTCTTGCCTGCATTTATGCTAAATGAACACTTCTCCAACATTTTAAGTACCATATATTGCTGGACATACCACAATTTTTCACTTTTGACCTACTTTAGTTGCCTGATTATACATTCTATTGCCTCAGAACATCAGGAAACGATCTTATTTCTGTTTACTTTTCACTGACAGTCGACAGTGACAGTGGAGGATGGCAAGCTAGTACAGAAGGAATCCACCATCGGAGGCGGAGATGGCAAAGACTGTACCTACATCAGGGAGCTGGATGGGAACAAGGATCTCAAAGTGGTAAGTGAGCTAGGGCTAGCTAGAACACCAGAACAATAAAGGGCAATTGCCCCTCAAGGCATGGGGCAACCACATGTTTACAACACATACCTGTGTCATGATGATCATCTTTTCCCACTATTCATACAGTATGCACATGTATGTAATCTGTTTTTATTCTTCTTTTGTCCTTACTTGCATATTTGTGGATTTTCTTTCAATAAACTGATTTTACTTGATTTAAAGATTAAGTTGAGTTCTGGTCAGAAAAGGTTGATCATCTAGCAATATAGATTGGTGTGTACTGCAAGGTTCTGGAATCATCAAAGCTATAAGAAATTTGGCCCAGTCTTGATAAAGTTACAAGCACTGTACACAGAAAGATGTTTATGGTACTACACGAACATGTGGCATAAAAATCTGTCCCGATTTTTATGATGTTACATGCCATATTTAGAATATAAAGGCATTTGAAGAGCCATGCTTTTCAGGGAACATTTTTTATCTGATGTTCTTCCACACTTGCATAAAACAATGATAACGATCAAAAATTATTTTTCACCTCTTCCCAGAACTCAACCTTCTCTTTAATAGTGGGTTAGACAAGGTCTAGCTGAACTGTGTTAGATTGGACTGCACCCCATAGGGCCTATACTGTACAGTGTATCTGCTCAATATTCTTGACACATCGATCATCAGGAAGCTTGATTATAGGCTTTAGGGGCCTACTGGACACATTATATTTGTTAAAAATAAAAATGTCACATTACATGTAGAGTCTCAGTTACAACCAGACAACTGTATTACCTGTTGTAACCCAAAAGGAAGTTCAAAATTTAAATTGATTTTCGAGGTTAATGAGAACATCTTTTGGATCTTGTCACATACAGGAAGGCTGTACATAGGATCTCATTGTATTAAAAAAACAAAATCTATTCTGTGATTCACATTTCCTCATTCTGTATTGTCATATTGATATATCATCTCTTTGGAGTCGGAAGGGAATTATTTCATATCATTTAACACACAAGTCACTAAGCTAATGCCCCCTCTGGCTCTTAATTTATAGATGAATTATAATTCACACTTCTTCATTACCCTCTGTTGTTATACAAATGTGCTATATTAATTTGATGTTTACTGTATGGAGGTGTAAGATAACATTTGATTGATTGCCAATGGAGTTTTATTTCCCCTGGAGAAACTTATATATTTGTAGGAAGTGCCAAGAAAGTGAGGACAAAAGGAAAATCATGCTGAGATAAGAAATAGAACTCCTTTATAAAATGTTATTTTTCATCTCAAACCAGTCAAGATCTAAAGTACATGAGTGTCGATTTCAAATATCAACCAGTGATATGAGGAAATAGAGAATTGAAAATGAATATTGTTAATTCCTCTTTTAAGTTTCAAGCTAGGACTGTCCTTCTCAGTTCCCATTATAGTTATGTGGCAAAATTGAACCCCAAATAAATATATTACTACATTGACCAGTCTTCAGCACAAGGCTTACGGTTCTTTTGGGAGTTTCACCTTCACCCTGAAGTATTCATGAATATGAATAATTAGTGGTGCCATTTTGATCATTTTTTTCTGTCTTTAATCCACATACAGACATGCTTATTGGGGGATATTGAATGCATTCGTCTCTACAAGAGAACGAAGCCATTGTAAAGAACCAGAATTATTCCACGATTTACATTCCGTTACACCATGTTACTGTATGTATCTCCTGTGGATCATGTCTACTCTAGCTTGGACAATGGCTGCCTTATGGTCTTCATGCAGCAGCCTCTGATAACACAATCGACTGCCTATTAAAGTGCAACAAGAACAAAATCTATTGCAATCAGGAATACATTATCATCATTCAATTGCCATCATTGCCAATTCTATTCTTTTTTATCTTTTAATCCTGCCAGATTAAATGCTTCTATGTACATTTGTGAAGTTGTGTTCACACGTTGTTTTCTAATATTAGAAACTGTTGAAATTGTTTTACCCTGATGGAATGACATAAATATATTGTCATCTTGCCACACCTTATGATATTCTGCTAAGCCTAAAATGGCAGATTATTTACGATTGTTTCTTAAATTAAAAGAACCCGGCCAGTTCAATTAGAAACAGTTGGTGCTTAAGTTTAAAGCTTCCTGACTTAAATTATGAAATAATCTTGTTTTGGAATGGTGCATCTGTAATGACTGTTTTGGAAGGTAGGTTTGGGTTTAAATTGATATTTAATGATTTTAACTAGATCAAGGTACTTTTTGAATTTGTGAATCTAGATGTTTATTGTGAGCAGGGGGAGGAGCTTAATACTGGGGATAATTTTTTAAAATCATATATTTTGTTCAGGAGCTTGAAGTCCATGTCACTGCCTTGGAAGCCTGTTATAGAAATCTGTTTGTAATTTATTTGAAGGGTTCTGTACACTGTGCACTTGAGTCAGCTTTATTTGTGTTTGCTGAAACCACTCTAAATTTAGAGGACCTTTCCTATAATCAATCTGACCTAGCTGTGTCTGGCAATGCCACCATTCCTTCTAATTGATATGTGCGTTAAAGGTAATCCAGAAATCTGATTCGATGAAAAGTAAGAATCTTACAGAATTCAACAAAAAATTGAATTGACTATTTAGAAATAAAATGATGCATGATATCCGACACATGAAATCAATGAAAAATATATGATAGTTGAGCAAGGGGAATACTAGTAGCTAGGGCCCTGTTTCATAAAAACATGTTATCTATAACAAGTTACATTAACTATTATACGCTACTGAAATCATTACATTTGATTGAATGAGAGAGAGAGCAAATTTGTCATAGAATTTTAGCAGTTGTTATTCATAAGAAGTTGTATGTACTTGAATAGGGCACAGGAAATAGACACCTAGTCCCATTTTTGCATATGCATGTGGGTGATTTTCATCAAGTTTTCACGTTTGTTTACTTTGGTTGATCTGATAACCCTTGCATTACATGATAAACAGTCCGATACAAGAGTGTACTTTGGCACGATGATAATGAAGTCAATTAATTATCATTATTCAAATAGGAAGAAGACTGTACATACAGGTTAGGTGTCAATAAACTTTCAAGTTAGTTACAAATCTGTATGGATTCAATAAGACTGCTTTAAGATCATGATATGTTAAGAATTATGGACTTTTGATTAAGTTACTAATTAACAGTCTGTATCTATTTTTATTGGCAAAAACCATTTTACATTTAGATTTTTTATCTCAGTTACTGCCATACATTTGTTTAACTTAATCAATTCGGCTTGTACAATATTCAAAAGTCAAAGTTTAAAGTGATCATAGATGCAAGTGGTGCTGAATTGGTGATGATAGTTTGCAGTAATTGATGAACACATGAAAGGAATTAGGAGTACACTCTTCTATTTAGGCCTACAGTATATGACAATGAATAATATTTGTTTCCTTTTAGAATACCGATGGTAACGAGTTACCATGAATATACATGTAGCAATGGTTTGAAATCTACATGTAGAAAAAGAGGTTTTATCTTGTCAAAATTCTTTTTTTTTTTAATTTGAAAGTTGCTCAGACTCATTTCCATTTCCTCTCTACACCTCTCTCAGTGTTGTCCCATTGTGTCATTTGTATCCTTTTTTTTAAATATCACCTTTTCCTCAACCCCCTTTCCTCCTCCTCTCTCTCTCACTCTCATTTTCCCCTCTCTCATTTTGACATTGAGAAGTGGCTTTAATATGAGGTATACATTGTATTTTCATTTATCACCACTATTACATGTACGTGTACAGAAGGAAACAAAATCAAACAAATTACAAAAATGTTACTACTTATTGCAGGGTGAAAAGGTGGAAGTTGTGCAGGGCTTGGTTTATTCAATTTGTTTGATATTTACACCAATGATTCTGTGAAATGCAACAAAAATGCTGTCTTTTTCTCAGGGAGAAGAAATTATGCCACATTTCCACTGTCTCAAATAAATATATATGAATACAATGGGTAACCGTATGACACCATGTCATTAGTATATGTTTACGCTGCCAAATACTAGCCAAAATCGCTGCCATAGACAGTACATTATGATCGTAAGAAGGATAATTAGAATTTGTGTAGAAAATGTAATGTCAATTATTAGCCAATGTAGTTGAAATATTTAGTACGATATAATTGTAACTTGTTGTACATCTGAAATCATTTAGAAAATGTGCATGCATTGTGTTTAGGATCTACATGTAGTTTTAATGTGCATTGCGATGTAGAGATTATAATAGAAGTAAAAATCGCATATATAGAATGTTAAAGCAAGTTTATTATGTTAAAACTACTTAGAACAAATACATGATCGCATGTACAATATGCTTTACGTATGCAAAAGTAAAATAACAATGTAAAGTGATTGTAAGATATACATGTATTTCCATTTTTTGGACGTGCGTCAAAGTATGCTTTATGTATGAAAAGAAACAAAGTAAAATGAATGTAAGTGCATTTATATATTTGGCCATCTACTTAAATATGCTTTGTGTATAGGAAAGAAACATTGAGCAAAGTGAGATTTGAGATGTATTCATTTTTGGCCATGTGGTAAAGGAAACTTGCAGAATGAATTCTTTGATGCCCATAAAGTTTAAGATATCTCATCTTACTTTTTTAGGCTTCACGATATCTCACACATAAGGGAAGAAAAAAAAAAAAAGATTCAAAATTAAATTTAATCCAATTATAACATTGGAGTCTTAACACTGGTGTTTGTTTTACAGGTTTTTAGCTTTTAGCTCGGCTGTTAAACTTAAGGGGCAGATACGTTTGAAATATATCAAGCTCATTTTAATTATAGTATGCATTCCATCCGTTTTTCCCCATTGTGCTTCCAGCTTATAGTTCTTGTGGAAATCATATACATGTATTGTGACCAAAAATGAAAAGGCTTTAATTTTCTTTAGATTTTGTGCTATCTTGGAATCTCATTTTTTAATTAATTTTTGTTGTTAAAAATAGATATTGCATTATGTTTGTGATCAGTTATTATCTTGCCAATGAATAAATAAACCAAATCTTGTCAATCTTAGTATATTGCTGTGACGTTATACCTCAGTATACCGGTTGGTCCAATATTTGCAATAATTAATGATCCACTGTTCTTTAGTTGCAGTTAGTGTTGTTGCTATGCAGGAAATTGTCCAGGTACTGAAATCTGGTCTTTTCAAACATATTCAGTCAAATTGGCATATACTGCACATGGGTATCTTGGTCAAACAGACTCGAGCAGATCATCTTAAAGTGTTACATCTGGACAATGTCAGAATAAAAGCAATGGAAATTTTAAGAAAATTTTGTTCATTCTGTTTAATATGTTGGTGTCTTTTGTGTTGATTCACTTTATATGTTCAGTGATATTCTTTCGCAGAAATTTTCTGATATACGGTTAAACCTGGTAAAATGGCCAATCATCTTTTAGTAGCCATTTGTATTTTCCAGACAAAAAAGTGTAATTTTCTATAAATCTACCTTATAGTGGTCAATTACCATTTCCCTCTAATATCTTTTGCTTTTAATATACAGGTTTTACTGTTTGTTTTAGCCTCGGGGAATGGGGTTTTTAACATCCTGTTACAACATTAATATTAAATATTTGTATTAATTTAATCAATAATTAATTATAATTAAGAATAATTAAATGTAAGTAATTATAATTAAGGCTTGTTAACATATGCCTCTGTTAACTGTTGTGCTTTACAACTTCACTTTTATGTTTCTTTTAACCCAAAGAGAAGCAAGTATGCATAGAACCATTGTTGTGCGCACCTTCTTCTTTCATCCCCGCTTGCCATTCAATTCAGGACACAAAAACACTGCGGCAGTTTACCAAAACATATGTGAACGAACCTTAATAATGATCCTAACTTTCATAATTTGTTAAAGATGCTTCATGAAAACATAACATACACAAAATTAGAAGGCATAGGTCCTGTAAATCAAATAGTTTTATTGTCCAGTACCCAATCATACATTTTCACTCTCAAATTTTCAATAGAGTACCCTTTTGGGTTCAATCCCACAGTAAACTGCCATTTGGTCCAATACCATTGCATTAAACATTCCATTTGTGAAATTGTATATTTCCCACATCCTGTGCGTCTCCTCATCGTTACATCCATTTCTTTCTTTCTTTTCAGTTCATCTTCTGTCTGTTTGGGTGACTTTACATTTGGTCTTTAAAAAAAAATATCAGGCCTTTTGTAGTAGGACCCGAATATTAGGAAAGATGATTCAAATTTTGACTAAATGGATATTGGACAAAAATGTAGTCTACATGGATAGTGAACAACCATAGACCCGCTGGATGAGTACTTTGAGTAGACGAACTGGGTATGGTCAAAATAGAATTGAAAGGGCTGGATACCAGACTAGTTGTCGTTGGACCAAATGGCAATAAAGTTATCCCACACCGTACAATAAAAGTAAACTACTTGTACATGTTTAGCAGTAGTAATGCTCGATTGATACAAAAAAAAACATTATGTTCCTCTAGAAAATAAAAATATTTGGTAAAGAGACCAAGCTTTAATAATCAGTTCTTCTAAATTCTCACAATTGTAATTGCTTTTCTATATAAACCAGGCTTTTGAGCCTATACTGAATAAAATAGAAGTTTCCTATACATACTACACATAAGATACATAAGCCTACTAAAGTCATACCATCATTTAAAGTCTACAAGAAATCATCATATGACAATACAAATGTGAGCTGGAGTAATTCGCCTAGCAAAAAAAAACACACTTTCATCCATTAACTTCATTAATTACATTATTGCCTTTGTCCTGAAATGACTTGTTTAAACAAAAAGTGCAAATGCATATATATATAGCTCCTATTCAGATGTACCAAAATAGACAATACCAGAACTTTCACTGAAGTCTCTAAATTTGCAATTTCTTGTTGATTTTTTTTGTAATTTTTTGTTCACACCATTTCATTTAAAATACATTATTAAAGATTATAAAATACAAATAATTGTTGCCAATTTGAGGTGGAAAAGCTGATTCATTTAGCTCTTTAGCCAGAAAACTCTGAGCTGCTATGGGTCAATGTTCCTGAAGAGTTGATTAAAACAAGGTTCCACCGCATGGCACTTCAATGTCATGAAGGAGTAGGCATACTGTCCACAGTCCCGGTTTTTCGAAATTCGTGTTACATCACTGAGCTACAAAACTCGGCCAAGAAATACTATTTAAGAAGTTGACAGAGAAGAGACAGACATGATTACAGCTGGAAATGATGGAAGCTCAAGAGATGTCATGGAAATATACGAAAGCAAGAAAAATGTGTGGTGCTGAGCAGGTTCTTATACCCCAATCACACCAACAAGACCGACACCAGACCGACAAAGAGACCGAGCAAAATGATACATTAACTTTAATGGCCAAATATCAATTGGTTGAAGTCGGTATGGCGGTGTGACCGAGGTATATTAACACTGCTTTTGTTGAGTGGTGCAAATACACAAGACAGTGACAAGTTACTTCTTTTTCTTTCCAATCTTACTTATTTTATCTGAGAACTGTGAAGATAATTGACTAACACATGTTCAATTAAGGTCTACATCTTTTGGAGATAGGCACACAAAAAAATAAGACTAAAATTGAAAATTTCTGTTTACTATGATTGAAAACTTTCCTACACATGCAACTCAGATTCCATTCCCTTGTATGTCTACAACAACATGATGTGAAATGGACGCTTTCTGGGAATATAAGCTAATTGATCAATCCGTATTATAACCATTTTGAAACCTAAAAGCCTAACATGCATATCTACTGAACTACACCTTCGTCAAACAATGGAACATGCTGTCGTTACTGGGGTCTACACTAACACATAAGTTACACTTCATTCTCAGCAATTCTCTTTGGTAATATTGATTTTCATAGAACTGTGTTTTGACGACACCTCATCCTATCTTTAAAGCACATTAAAAACTTCAATTCTTTGTGTCCTGTTCGGTAAAATGTATCCAAAAATCGGAGTACAGGTAGTATGAAAAATACAAATATTTCCCGTTTTCATATCAGATTTGTAAATTTAGCAGCATGCCTAAGCCGACCTTTTACACCTTATCTAAGAAGAAAAAGTGAATAATTGCTGGTGTTTTGTTTCCTTAAAGTGGTAGATTAGCACAAATGTAGTTTGTTTTGTTGGCCTGAAGTGGTTTTATCCCTATACACACAGTGTAGTCTTTCGGTGTTAACATTTACCAATAAATACATGATTATGCTCATATCAAACAAGGTGCAACTTAGTACTCTGTCATAAAATTCTTGATGAATTCACGATGCAGGAGTGACCGGTCTTTGAATCACATCAGTGCTTGTTTGAAGGTTTACAAAAGGAAGCGCTCACCATTCATGAATTACCATACACGGGACTAAGGCACTACATACAGTCAAAATTGAGAGACAACAGGCCATATTAAGAGTGTATTCAATGTAAAGCTACTTAGAATATTCAAGCACACACTATAATTCCAAAGTCTCTTGGATACATGTACAAGCCTTTCTTACCATATCAAACGCTAAACCTAAATTCATTATACATACATGTAATCTCATGGAAAGTGTAGTAGTGGTATGACACAGATAGTACAAAAATTTTGGGAAAAATCTGTTGGATAAATAAGACAAAACATTTTGTTGCCCAAGCACACTCTACATGCTGTAGGCAAAGTTAAGCAATAAATTACTCCATGTAGTCTAGACTGGTATCACTTCTCAAAATGGACAATATGCATGGTGCCAGTTAAGGTTTTTCTTGAAAGCTACGCCACCACTCTCTTATAAATTTCCACACATTTGGTTTGCAAAGTATATATATATACATCGTCTTCACTTATACAGAGATTTTGTTTGTTAAAGAGTAATGAATATCGTAATAAACTGGCTCCTATTAGATAATATTTCTTCTAGATGTTCCAGAAAATCATCTGGTAATTTATCTCTGCATCTTATTGGTCAAATCTTTCTTTCTGTTGTTTTACTTTGCTTCCAGGGCTGTTATGCGCTTCTCTTGTTCCGCAACAGTGGCCTTCAGTTTGGTGATCTCGGCGAGTAGATCCTGGACTTCCTTGTTTTGGCTCTGTAGGTCACAGATGGAAAGCGTAGGAGATAGAGAGAGATAGAGAGATAGACAGAGAGACAAAAAGATAGAGAGAGAGAGAGGAGAGGGGGAAGGGATATTAAAAGATAGGGAGATAGAGAAGGGATCCAGAGAAAAAAACCAAATACATAATTAAAGTCACATCTGTACACTGTGTAGACACAACTGGTCTACACAAAAAAGTACACACCACACAAAAATAAAATGTTTGTTTTGACTATAAAACTGCATATCATACACACACACATACACAATTCATGTTTGTTTATGCTATCACGCTTGGAAGGGTAAGGGTACTCATACATTAGAGTCAGGAAATGCTTTAGAAATGTTATCTTCCATGCCAAAAGACATGCTTTTGCAACATCTAAACAGTGGGCTGGTTTCCTTTGTCTTATTTATTTATTTATTTATTTATTTATTTGACATATTTATACAGGATAAAAAAGAAACAATCGAATCAGCAAAGCTGTTTTTCATCGATGTCCTGTTAACATGATTAAACATTTCCAATTTTAACCAATGGGATTCTCTTTATTACATGAATCAAAAAATAAATACGGTTTTAATGGAAAAAAAAAATTAGGAAAAATATACAAATAATCAAAATGGGTGCCAGACCGAGGATTTAACTTAACATGTAAAAAAAAAAAAAAAAAAAAAAAAATGTGTATACACATCAACGCAAATCTTCCAAAAAAGGCTCATTCATAAACTTGCACTCATGCATTATACTCACTCATACTCGCACTTAAAACTTCAGCATATCTTCACTCGCACTCAGGCATACTATTTCACAAACGTGTATGAACACCACTCCTTACTCACCCAAATTTACACACACACATGCACACCCACATACGCACGCATACTCACACGCATACGTACAAGTTCAAAAGAAGGAAAAATAATGTACAAGCATAGTAAAAAAAATAATTATAATAAATAGTCTGGCAACCATTCATAAAAGAGGTTTTGGAAGAAGTTAATGAAAAAAACCAATCATAATTGTTAAGTGGAAAGAAATAATAGCAGCAGTAAAAACGGTTAGGAATCCCCATGGTTAGAATTGGATAACAAGTGCGAATACAAATATATAAATCCATATAAAAATAACATATCGAAAGCACCTACAATACAATATATAATAAGTACATATGAATATAATATATAAAATGGCATCTACAAAAACTGCAACTTCGATCAACGATTATTATGATTATTAAATACGGCCGGCCAGAAAATGTCTTGTAGATTGATAATTTCAAGTAATTTCACTCCAATATCACTCCACAAGTATATTGTATGTGGTTACTTGATTAAATTAAAAGGAGCTTTTCATATGAAATCAGCACCAACCTTTGCTGTATTTGCAAACCTTCCTAAACATGATCAACATGTATGTTCATTCTAAATATATAAAGAATAGCAAGAAAATCTGTTTATCACCTTTCTTTTTCCAAAAAAATCTCCCTGGTGATTAAAATCTCACCTTTGATGTCATAACAACACAGTCAAGATTTATATGGTAATAGAATAAGTGTAGATTGTAGCCAAGCATTACAGAATAATATACATTAAAATGCATGTTAAAAACATCGTATAAACCACAAGTGTTTTAGCTCTGCTACGACGGTGGCCACGAGAATAATACATGTTATGAAAGGAGGATGTTAATAACATTGCATTGGATCTAAAATGCTGAAGGTATGCACAACTGGTTAGTTATGTATACATGTACATAAATCAGGCGTGTATGAAGGATAATATTGTGAGAGAATATCTGTATATACGGGTAGTAACAAATTCTGGTTAGTTGTGATGACATGCTGGTTTTGTCCCAAAAAAAAAACAGAATTTTTTTAATTAGCTTAAATCCTAGACGAAGGTTGGTGAATTGGTCTCCTCGTCTATGGAGTGCCAAGTCTCTACCTCTTGTAAGTGTGCAAAACAGAAGACATGATATTCAGGAGGTGAAATTGATTTCTTCTTTCTCATTATTTAGAAGAGCAGATTGATTGGTATAAAGTAGATTCATTGAGGAAAAAGTTCTTACCATCTCTAATGTGTAATATATAATAGTAATATCGGTAACAAGAAGAAAAAAACAACAACAATTATAAGACAAAGAATAAATATTTGTTAGTCATGGAACATACATTTAAACCAAGTTAATAATCTGTAAAAGAAGAAATATGAGTTTAAAAAGATATGACTTGCTATTTAGATCAAACTAACAGAAATCTGCAAAGATAACTTATGATGCTGTAAAGTAATAAGATCATATAAATGCACAACTGGTGGAAGCAATATCTCCCTTTTCCAATCTTTTATCATATATCCACTGTCCAAAATCCAGGGCAAATTGAGGCAAATACCTTGCTTCATTCTCAACAACTATTTTTGTGGGCCTTTGTGTACATGTATGTCCTATGATCCTGAAAAAATGGATCATGAAGTCAGTTGTAATTGTAATCTTAAAAAAAAAAAAATATGTATTTTCAAAGTCATTATAAAACAACAAAATAAAAATACATGACAACTCAATTTCATATCGATGGAAGATAATCTTCAAAACCTTCAGAAAAATAGTTTCATCTTGGCATGCAAAACCTAGTTTGGTTAGTACAGGAGAAAAGCCTTTGTGATTAGTGACAAACGGTGAGTGGATACAATCATTCAAAATGCTTTGCTGGACATAAAAACGCTGATCTACAAACTGGAGAAACTCTGGATGATAAATGAAGCATGCTAGAAAATTAGATAAACATCACTAAACAAAAATTTCAATATGAATAAGAACCTGGTTTTGATCAAATTTTTATTTGTCTTTTATCCGTTGGTCAGTCAGGTTTCTGAGGCCTGTAGTTTTGAGTTTGGATTTTCTGTTCAGAAAATTTGTTAAGGGACCAAGGAAATATCAATAAACTGAACAAGCTTTAGTAATAGTGTAAAAAAAGTCTCTGTGTTATATCCAGAAACATTACAAAATATGACCTCAGTAACCGGAGAACCAAAAATGATGCTTTACAAATCAACAACTTTGGTTATTCTTTGATAACTTCTCTGTGGAGCCAACAGGCAGAAAAGGTAAACAACAAACACACAAAAATGCTGGAATAAACAAACAAACAAACAAACAATCCAAGAAAGGAAAGAGGAGACGATTACTAATTGAAGGTCCTCCAGTGCCATGATACTGGCTTCATGCTTGCTGACAGTGTTTCTCAGGTTGCGCACATCAAGGAGGATATCTGAGACCGACATCTTGCCATCCAACACTGTTGGTGCCTGGGTCTTCCCTCCTTTGGGTGTGGTTGATTCTTTGGGCGTGGCATTCTCTTTCTTGGTCTTTGCTAGGGGCTCTGATGGCTCCTTGCTCTGGGCTTTGGGAGCGGGGGCCTTAGGTGCAGGGGGTTCTGACGGGGTGGTGGCTGGGGGCTGTTTATTTGGAAAAGGGAAGGCAACAATATGTCTTAATACAAAGAGCAACGTTTAGACGGAGAAGAAATAAGGGTGTGGGATACAAAAAGAAGACTGCTTCACATTTTTAAAAAGAAGCATGTGCTCTCAGTAAATAAAAACAGAACTTGGTACAAATATTAAAGGACATTAGAGTTGGAATGACCAGTGTACACCACATACCGGTAGACATATTTTTCAGCCTACAGAATGTTAAATATCAAGAATTATTGCTCAAAAAGCTTGATTTGTCCCTATAAATAGATATGATTAAGGTGCAAACTAAAAAATAGATTCATAATATGATTTGATGTGCAACTATTCAGTAACTTCAACTCTCATTAAATACAAATCCGCATATCTTGCTCAACTCAAGTCAATTCAAAACAAAACTTTTGGGATATGTGTATGTCACAAATAATGAACTTTGTCTCCCTCTATGATGTGTTTATTAATTTCCTAGCTCTAGATATGTACCACGAGCATGTGAACAACATAAATTTGTCTGATTGGAGCCAAAAGGGCATTAACTCTGCGTTTAAGTATATGAGTTAACATCCTTCTGGCTTCTAACAGACAAATAACTTGTTTATAATTATCTCGCATCAATAAGGCTAGCTGTCCTAACTTATAAAACAATGACATGTGCATGTTACATTTGAACTGTTGTGTCATTACTGAGAGATAAACTGCTACTCTATTGTCTCATAATTGTAATGATGGGACAAAAGCATGATCATAATGATAGCAATACCATGCATATTACTGTAATGAACACACTTCTTATACTTGTTTGTGATATTTCAGGACTAATGACATCTTTTAATGAGGACTGTTATAATGGCAGTGTTGGTAGTAATGGTTTTATCGGTGGTAGAGGTCGTGAAGGTGATGGTGGTGGTGGTGGTGGTGGTGGTGGTGGTGGAGGTGGGAATAATGGTGGTGGTGGTGGTGGTGGTGGTGGTGGTGGAGGTGGGAATAATGGTGGTGGAGGTGGGAGTAATAGGGGTGTTGGTGGTGGTGTTGGTGATGGTGGTGGTAGCTTATGATGGTGGTGATGATGGTGGTAATATTGGTAGTGATAGTGGTTGTACCAATGGTAGTGATAGTAATGTTGGTGGCAGTATTGTTAGTGATTATGGTGGTAATAGTAGTAGTGATTACAGTAGATGTGGTAGTAATCAAGGAGAATATATTTAAAACAGTTCTAAAATGAGTTAAGAATGTATATACCAAGTTTGTCTCCTCTTCTATATTTCTGTTGCTGCTCATCTCCTTATATATGAGTAAATAGTATGTAGAGCTCTATAAATGACATAATACACCACACTATGATCTAGACTATGATCTACTGGACCTCACCCACAGCAAACATGTTAGTTCATGATAACTTAGATACAACGCCCCAGAATTTAACCTCATTCTGCTTGTCAAAAAACACCTTCAACAAAGACTAAGATAGAGACTACTATATATTAGATACTACATAGATGGAAACCCAAGACATTTATGATCTCTTTGACCCATCACTACAAACTTACCCAAATACCATTAAATTTGTAACAGTACTTTTACCAATAGTGAAATCACGGTAATAACTAATATAATTTGAGTTCACTAAAGGTGAAAATAGCTATCATTTGATTTACTTTAAAAATAAAAAATAAATAAATATTTTTTGATTCATCTTTCAAAAATATGCCTGATGCATGAGCAGGTGGAGCAGTTTCTGAAAAGTGCTAAATTTGCAAAACATTGACCTATTCAAATAATTGCTCCTACATGCAAACTTGTACTTTTCACTTTTTATTTCAATTTCATTTGAAGTTCTATCCATAAACTTTTATTTTGTAGAAAAAAATATAATTGTTGCAAATTTGAAGATGAACACATTAATCTAGCACAAAAAAATGATGGGTGTGTCTATCACCAATGGACAACTGACCAGTGACCATCTACATGTAGATGGTGGTTAAGAACATATTACAAAGAATTACAGGATCTAGTGTGAGGGACACATACATGGGGTACAGACTACAGCAACTCCCAAACTTTATGTGACATGCAATGGGCTACAGCCAGCCCACAAATTGGACAGTCCATGAGACCAACAGTCCACAAGAAGAACATGTATAGCCCATAAGACTGAAGGCTCACTAGACCTATAGCCCATGAGACCGACCATGTCTGTCTAGTAAACCTGATGAAAAGCCCAGGAGAGGGACAACTTTATTGAAAGACCAACATTGTCAGTCTCATGGGCCGTTGTCTTAAATGCTATTAGCCTCATGGGCTCTTGGTCTCATGGGCTGTCTGTCTACTGGGTCATCTCAGATGGAACGCTACGAAGCTAGGCTGCATTACATACAAGGTGGGGTCCAAACCTCCCATGACGTGCTACAAAAGCTAAGCTAGATACAAGACTCTGCATCCTCCTGGAACAGTAAGAGGTAGCTACAATGCAAAGTACATGAACATACGTGATACCGGGCGATACCAATGCGCTTCATAGTATCGTGCCAAGCATACTGGAGGGTTCTTGTGGAGTTATCTTGAGGAAGGCATAGGACAAGGACATATTCTACAGTGAACAAAGAGAGTGGACACATGCTATTCATGCTGGCTAGGGTTCACATACTGTGGAAGGCGGCTTAGAATCTGGCTTCTTCTCCACCTTGGGCTCCGCTTTAGGTTCAGCTTTAGGTTCAGCTTTAGGTTCTGCTTTGGGTTCCACTTTGGGTTCCGCTTTAGGTTCCACTTTGGGTTCAGGCGCGGCCACAGGAACTGGCTCTTCTTCATCTTCTTCCGTCTTTATGACGAGAATCAAGACACGAGGCATTATGCATGTAGCATTCACTTTAGAACTGATAAATCATGACTTCACAAAGGACTGAAATAATATATCTGTCATGGTGTTATCAATATTATTTCAACCTCCTGTGTGGATCTCGTTATCTAGATGGAGAAAAAGTAATCTTCTAATGAAAAATGATACTGTTATTACATATCTTGACCTCACCAAACAAGGGTAAAGGCCATAAAACGAAAGGGCATTATAATGCTATGTAAGGTCTTGTATTGGAAGAAATAAAACAGAGTTAGGTACATTAGTCAAGACGCAATAACATTAAATTCACTGCATTAAAAACAGAGCTCTCACAATCATAGAATAAACATCGAATAGAAGAACAGCAATCTTTTGCTACTGGAGAATGTTACAGACCATTTCTTGGAGTATTGCCCCCCCCCCCCTCCTGCACCCCTTGTCTGCTATTCTTCAGTAATCATTAGAAAAGAAGTAGGATTTAGCTTTCAAATGTTTGGTAAAAGTAGGACTTCCCAGCAAGAAACTGTTTACCCTTGGGTTCAACTCGAGGAGTAGTCTTGCTGCTCTTGCAGCATCCAAGAGGAATCGTTTGAGTGAACCAAGGAACAAGTTAAAAGTATACACTGACATATCTGTCACCTTTGTCTCGACCCTTGAAGGGGGATGGGGGCATTTACCTTAGTATTTTTTCTGGACCCCCCCCCCCTTGCTTGGTAGAAGCACCAATTGTCAAGAACCTCACTTATACAAGACTTCAGTTTGTCCCCCCTATGATCCATAGTGCCATATGCCTTGTGTGACATGGGGTTCACAAACAAACAATCTTACACCTAAAATTGCAACTTGGAAGGAGTATGAACTGATTTGTTCAAAGTGTGGAGTCCCACGTGGCCGGGGTCCAGCTCTCACTTTAAAGGCTCAGGGATTCTTAGATACCCCTTGGTGGCAATCTGAGCCATATTCTAAAGCATTTTCAAACAAATTTTATGACAATTATTTCATAAATAATTCTTGTTGAGAATTTAACCTGCTGCTGTTAGATGTTGAAACCCCTTGTTGACCACTCTGTGTTCTGTACTCCAATTATTTTATTATCCAGGCAATAATGAAAAGGCTATGAGAATTGAAGGTCGATTTGTTCCAGTTGACTGCTAAGAAAGCATGTGTTTGCTTTTAGGTCAGCAACCAGGGGAACAACGGCTTTATATACTCTGAGGGACTTGGTTATGAAGATAAGTGCCTTACCAATGGGCACTAGCATATTGACTTGGTTTCTAATCCAGGCCTCCTAATTATGAGACCACTGCTCTACCACTGAGCCATCTAGTTACTATTACAGAGTTATAATGAAAATAAAGAAAAGCAGGAGCAACAGCAACAACAAAAACAGGAATTGAAAAAAAATGAGTAATGGGCAAGTTCGAGCCATTTTGTCTCATACATTACGAAGCACATCTAAGACTTAAAGGGCAATCCAACCCTTGTAATAAGTTGATTTGTATGAAAGCAGAAAAAATAACATAAACAGAATTGCAAAAGTTTGAAATGAATCGGATCAATAGTAAGGAAGATATGAATGTTTGAAATATGAGATCACTAAGTCTATGCTAGTCTCAAATTGGTAGTTTGGTCAGTGGATTGTGACATAGGACGTGGATAACTCTCCCATTTGCTGTGTACAAAAATATCATTATTTTCATTTTTCGCGTAAGTTCTTTCTCCCTTGGGGCACTACTCGAAATATATTATAGAAAGCATATTATTATAGGTCCTCTAAAAAGAATAGACCCTCCTGAGCTATGTTTTTTGAAAATTTTTAATTTTAGTCATTTAATATGTTGGAACAGATGGGAAAGTAGTCCAGCACTACATCACATTGACATTACCTCTTCAGCTAATTTGAAGTGCTCATACGTATAGCGATTACAACTTTCAAAAATTCATAACTTTCTTATATTTAAGCAGATTGATTTGAAACTTTCATCAGTTTCCTTCTCTGATTTGTCTGCTTTCTTTTAGAGTGGTTGTCTATTTGGGTTTGATTTCCCTTTAAGTATATCTGACAATTGTATTAATTTGCAAGCCCTACTAGAGCTTACATCAGACCAAATATCTATTATACTATTTTACAGCAATAATAAACTGATGAAATTTCTGCCCTAGTGTACTGTTTATTTCACAATACCATCTCATGGTCAACCTGCCAACAGTGCATGACCCAAACTAATTTCCACCTCGCAGACAGGAGACTCGGTGCGAGAACCAACAGTGCAGCTACGGAACCTGCAAGTTAATGGACCGTACTGCTACAGCTGACCTGAGATGGCACTAGAGGGGATTTTGTGGTAGTGCTTCTAGTACAGTATTGCTTTAGGTGTCAATTTATGTACATAACGCCATAATACTTGAAAACATATGGGCACAAAATTACCAAATACCTTGGACTTGTCCTTATATTAAAATTTTGATTCATATCTACACAACTTTATAACAGAAAGTGAAATATGTTCTTCATGACAAACTTACATTAGAATGATTGGAAGGCGTAAACTTGGATACAGGTGCTCTCGCTGAGCTTACGGGAGCTGGAGCAGGAGCACTGGCTGCTGGAGCTTTAGCAGCTGGAGCACTAGCCGTCGTCGTCTTTTTGAGTCCGCCCTTCTTGAGGCCGCCCTTGCCCGCGGTCGTGCCCTTTTCTACAAAGAACTGCTGCATGCTCATGAACTTGGCTACGCCATCCGTACCCTGAAACCATTCGGTGGCCGAGACGGCGGGTTCATTGGCTACCGTGTCAGGGAAGATATCAGACTGGTACAGGTCACTCTGTCATAAACAAAGACAAATAGAAATGGTCTATGAATAATTCATGTCTGTGAGTGCATTTTGGGAATATGTACTGCATGCAGATTAAGCAACAATTTTAGCCGGGCATTATCACTTTTTGATGAGAACGCTTTTGAATGTTTAATAGGCATTGTAGATAACATTGCTGCACGGTCACTTGGTGTCATTTGGCTACATTCAAGATCCTGTCTTATTATATCTAATATATCAACAGTTGTAGAAATGTAGCATGTTTGCCATATTTAACATACAAGGGTACAGTCTTACATTACACTGACATTTTTGATGTGGAATGTTTTAAATCAAATATAATGTATCAGCAGAAAGATAAAAATCACTAAAAAATTGGTATCCATTTTTGTTGCAACAGATAATGCGGATTCATGAATAACAATATTAAATCTTTCAATTTACCATCACCATTTTCATGTTCAAATTGGCAATGTGGTGGATTTTAATTTGACTGCATTCTAACCAGTCAGGACCTTTCTCCAATGGGTTTCCAGACATTAGTTCCTTCAACATTTATACCAGGCTGTATTTGTCAAAAATATAGGGATAGGGTTAGAATTTCAACTGGAATTTAGAATCAAGTTAGGGTTAATGCTAAATATATTACTCATTGCGGATGTAGTATCGAAAATAATATCGCTAGTGATATTCGTTTGTCTCGCAATGTGGTCAATAAGGAATCTAAAAGATCTCGACGTTTCGTGCGCCGCTGCAACACTTCGTCAGGTGATAAAACTGACGAAGTGTTGCAGCTCGAGATCGATTCTTATTGACATTGCAAGAAATAATATCACTAGCGATATTAGGTTAGGTATAATGATTGGTCCATGGTTGAAGATAGGAACGTGGGCATTGTTTCACAGAACCGTAATAAGAACAAGTTCACCGACATTCCATTAAAATGTGTGTTAATTACAATAATAACAATGATAGGTCCATTTACATAGCGCAGCTACTATATGAATATACTCTACTGCGCTTAATACAAAGTATCATATTATTACCCTGGCTGTAGCTGAGCCACCATAATAAGGCGCTAAAGCATTCAAGTAATTTCTTCCTATCGAGTTACAATACACACGTTTCAATGGGAGGTCAGTGAAATTGCACCTGACGTCTTGTTGAGACGATGCCCTGGTTGGTACAGGAAATGGACAGCGGAGTGCTTGTCTGCAGAGCATGTGTGGTAAAACGGTCCAATGCTTACCTTCCTGGGGATGATCATGGAGAGGGGTTCGACGGCACCAACAGCGCCACCACTAGAGAGGGTCACCTTGTACAGCCTAGCAATCTCACAGGCATTCACATTGCATCCTCTCTTGGGCATGAATCCCATCCCTCTCTGGGGATTGGAGGACTGATACGTGCTGAGGTAGTGAAAAAAGGGTTCCTCATCGTTCACTTCGTAGTACCTGATGACACAGTCCCCCTAGATGAACAGAAAATAAGAAAGGAAATTTGCTTAGCCCGTACATGACAGGTAACGTGCAAAGGCTACATCGTCTATTTTAAGCAAGAAGGGTAAGGGTGTGAACTGTGCGCAATGCGGTTTGAGTTAACACCCTTCTGGCTCCAAACAGACAAACAGATGGATCCAGAGTCAATGTGTTCCAAGCTGCATGGAACTTTAGACTAAATAGGGTTTAGATATTGAGTAATGATTTTCAAACTACATGTAAATGGCTTTCAAACTGAGTAGGTTTGCAGTTTCAGAAAGAGTAATTTCTGAATGGGTGGTTTCTTGACTTTATGGCTGGTATTCTGAAAGCCTGGTTGAAATTTACTTGAGACTAAAATAACTCCTGAATTAATTAAACTACACTTAAACCTCACCCTGAGTCCAAGGGTGGTTTAAGTCTCCTTTGATATTCTGATAGACAAGTTTAGTTAAACCCTAGTTTGAGTCTGGTTAATTCTGGAAGGGGTGGGGGGTGGGATGGGATGTCGATACGGGCTCTGCCCATACATATACTTAGCTAGTTGCCCTTTGTTAGATATGTCTCTGTCCATGTTCATAACACCAGGGATCTATGAAACCCTGTACTGTCCTATATATCTTTGCATGCATTGAAAAGTCAAGCCACTTTTACTACGCAGGGCTGGCTTTAAACATGCACCGTCCAGCACTGGTGCATTATGAATATGCATATTTAGGGTAGATACAATTAGGTGCAATGTTAGTTTTAATTATATACCAAGCGTTACATAAATACCAAATTGTGTAAGTGTTTAGTTTTTTAATTTCTATACCAATCTGGTGACTCACGTTACCATTAGATCTAAGTAGGTCTGTAAAGCACAACGTCTTTTCTAGTGCCAGTATACCAGACTTTGGTATCACTGAGCTGCCAGTAGCAACAGCTAAACATCTATGGCTACTATTTCTAAACTATGGGCTCCCTTCTGACTGTCTCCTGACTGCCTTTCAAACTATACAAGCTCCAGACTGAATGGATTCCACACTAATATGGAGTAAGAAGTAAAGGACCTGCTACTCACCTTTCCAACAAGATAGACGATGCTGATGTCAGGGTCATAGAAGATATTCAGGGGAGCGTTGGTTTGGTCTAACGAGTCTTCATATAAGCTGTCACTGGTGTCATTCTAAAATGGATAGGAAGAAAAAGAACTTGATCAACTAAGAACCTTCAAAATACCGGTCTCCAAAAAATCATCCTAACAAGACTCTATCTGGCATTCTATAGGTTAACGGTGAGGAGTACATAAAATAAACCCAACGCACGGAACCCAAGTTTGACTTGAATTCCATGCGCACTTATGCGAGCACCTTCGCGTGCATCGACTTGTCTGCTCAACAAGTCGTTTTTATGTTTTACTGGGAGTGTATTGAAACTGCAATATCTCCTTGTAGAAGTAGTGAAGCTCATATATTGAATAGAGTATAGTGACATGAGACACCTTAATACATCATGAGCAAAAGACGTTTCGTGATTGGCGCACACTTAAATTCTATCACCTGCAATTACTTTTTACTCCATGTACATGTATATCAAAGGTGTGTTTTGATTAGAAAGAAGTAGAATTTTACATTGTACACAAAAATTATATACCAATGCCACAGACTCTGGAATAGAACAGTTAGACTGCTTTTACATCGAACTCATGTAATAGCCCTACTGAGCTAATAAAAAAAAATATAATTACAAAACAAAAATAAACAAAAAATAATATAAAGAGATAACTAATGCAGAAATACGTAATTGTATGAGCCCATCCAAAAACTGTAGTGTAATACTTATTAGAACACAATATCTCTGAACAGACCGGTTCACTATGTTTATGCATGCTTCTTGAACAATTGTTTCTCTTGACAACACAGAAGCTTTCCAAAGGCTTGCCAGACATAGCAACAGCTAATGTATGCAAAGTGGATTTCATTTATTTAGACTGATTATGTATAGCATCAGGAGATAAACATGCATAAATTGAAATGTATTAGTAAACAAGTCTATTGTCCATTTGATGAGTCTGATTTTTCCTTTTAACAATATTTTCTATGTTCTTTAAAATTTGAGCACTTACAAGATCCCAGAGCCTGTATTCTCTCCTGCTTTCCTTGGTGAAGCCTGTTGATAGTAGTTTGTTGTCCTTCAATAGCATGATGCGCATTTCACGTGGAGATGCGTGACCCGGCAATTCCTGACACATAAAAAATAAAGATAGGCTATACAGTCAAATCTGTTCATTTTTGTTTTTTTAAAGCCTGTCTGCACTAGTTTGGCCAGGAAGGATTAGACCTCCCAGCGTGGTCACTGACAGGTGGTTATCTCATCAAATCAGCTCTCAATTAACATAAGAAAAAGGGGATCATGGGGACCAACAGGTACCAACTTAGGCAATGTTTGCTATATAGATGGCGCAAGTAGCTATAAGTAGTGCAGTCCCGCTTTAAGTTATGCAGTCAAAACCCATAAGGAGATTACACAGTTATAAACCTGTCTAATCAAAGATTATACAGTTTAATCTTATTCTGAGGTTATATTACATACAGTGCATTCACTGTACATCATCAAATACTAAGAGGCCTCTTAGCCTTAGCTATAGAAAACAATATTTTCATGGATTCTGTGAACTGATCTTGTTTTGGGCTATTCTATTAACTTCAGAACAAACTTCTGTAACCTTCAATAGAGTGAATTAACAATACTGTCATTACCATAAGGACTGATCTTAAATGTAGTTACTTCTCTCTGTGGAATTATGTTTGATGAATTATGACGTTTGTTCATTTTTTTTTCTTTCTTGAATTATTTAGACTATGATGGTCTATGCACCCTGATTATCATTTATTGACCGTGGTGTTTGTATAATTTTACCATTTTTAATATTGTATTCTATGTATTATTAAATTTGCTTGTAAAATGGGAACAATTCAGCCATTGGCTGCTAACCACGATTTGTATTATACCATGAATAGATAAATAAATAAATGAATATTTAACAGTCAAACCTTTCTGGACCACCTATTAAAGGTACTACATATGTCCCATTTGCAGGCCAAAAAAATGAAAAGGTTAAATTCCAACGGCATTTGGAAGAAAATACTAATTTAGAACTTCCCTCAAAACGAAAGGGCTTGAAAATAGCTTTTAGTGGGAAAATAACGACCATTAGTCGTCGAATCGACTTAAGTGATTGCAATCACCTAAGTAATAGTCTGATTTTCAGACCATTTCACCGAATGGTCGTACACCCTGTACGTTTTGTGCTGCACAAAGATTCAATCAGTTTAATTTTGGCCATTTCAAGAAGTGGGTTATTGATGTAGACAAATGCTCATGTACCTGTTACAGCTCATTTCATGTATGTTATTACCAAAGAAAAAAAAGATGTCAGTCAGTCACTCAATAGTGTCTGACAGTGAAGTCTAGAAGGTAAACAGGTTTCCTTGCATAAATTGAATACTAGGACACTGCTAATGTTTACATTTCACAGATAGAACATACATGACATATTCATAATTCCTGCAAAGTTCAACAGAATTTGATGTTGGCTGCAAAAGGGACATACATGTAGTATCTTTAAGGGAACAGCTAAAATTTCTACTGTATGCAGGGGGTCTATCTACAACACACATCTATCTTCCTCGAGAGAGAGACAATATGTGTGTAAGTGACTATTCTAGACAGGTGTCCTTTAATACAGAGGTAGGGTGGTCCAAAAGGGTTTAAACATGTACATGTAACAGCAGTATGGTTATGATTGCCTATCCACTTGCCAATTACTTACATATAAAATGGGCTATATTTTGTGGTGGCATTTTCTTTGTTTTTGTTTTGTCCCGCATGGCTATAATTACCTTTAATAACTTGCCAGTTCTTCCTTCATAGACACGAATCTTCTTGTCTTTGCTGCCGGTAGCAAAGGTTTTTCCGTCAGGGCTCCAACACATGTCCTGTACAATGTCTGGACAATCTAACTCCACCTCAGCCGACCCCTCATCCATATTCCATACTACTATCTTCAAGTCCACACCTGAGGTCGGGAAAGGAAAGCATGAGCATGTTTTTTATTAGTGTAATAAAGTCTAACAGTAATACACCAAGACATGTGTATAAAGCATAGAGACAAGAAAGACCATCCCTGTAGGTATTAGTGGTCTGTATGTACAGGGGGGTGTTTCATAAAGCTGTTCGTAAATTTACGCATGACTTTACGAACGACTTGAATATGAAGTGCCAGATAGGATGCCTATAGTTTTTCCTGATGTATTAACAAAATGTGACTATATTTCCAATAACCTCAATTAAATTATGGCAAAAAATATACTTTGCATTAAAAATGTTTGTTATAATAAGAATGTTAATCTACATTTGCACAGTTCAACTTTAGATGATGCAGTTAAAAATGATTGAGCATCCCATTTGGCTTTTCATATATAAGTCATTCGTAAAGTCATGCGTAACTTTACGAACAGCTTTATGAAACACCCCCCAGGTTCCTTTGAAATAATACACACTTCAATGAGAAATAATACACACTTCAATGAGAAACAATATTCACGGGGAACAAAAAACTGTTCACTGTCCAGAATGCAGACAGACTTAGAGCCTGTCCACTGTCCAGAATGAAGACTCAGAGCCTGTTTACTGTCCAGAAGGCAGACAGACCAAAGAGATATCACAACATGGAGAACTAGCTAGCGAGAGCCTTTTGACCGAGCTATGGAGCCGACTCGTAAACTCAGCGGGTGTTCGCGAGATGATTTACGACAGCTGTTTGGGGTTCGCTCTAGATATCGCGCAGTGTGAGCATGCGCAGTTCAGCAGTTGCTACTTTCGTATTTGGCTTTCTTGGATTAACTATTTTGACAATCGCAAACAATGGCAGAAAACACCGATTCCGAATACAACTTTGATTTAGATGACGAGTTATCTTTGTTATCTGAAATCGATGAATTGAAACTCGTTTCTGATGATTCGGAAACAGGAATTCATGATGAGTTTATTGAAGTATTATTACGATTAAGACTACCGGTAGATCTAATATAAGAGGAAACACAAACGTGTGAGTAATGACTTCGTCTTCGGTCCCGTACATTGCATTCCGTGTCGGTTTTGCAATGTTTTGAGGAAATATAGCCTTGCGCGTTTATGACAGGCTTTTCACATTTCTTGTCAATGGTTATCATATCATTAAATAACATATACATTGCCTGATTAAACAGAATGAAGTCAAAAGGGGTTAACAAAAATCCAGCCATTATTATCCCCTCCATCAAAATCAACTAGGGTCTAGCCTTGTCCTTAGGTCATAGCCTAGGTTCTATGTTTATAGACCCCTCTAGAGTCTATTACGTATTAGAAACTAAATATAATCTACATGAAGAGCAACTCTTTGTTCACAACACAATTAGGGATGAATAGCTGTAAAAGATGCAGTGAAAAAATGACACTGACAGTCCTGAAAACAAAGTTTTAAAAAAAATAATGATGCTTTGATGGCTGAAAATGATGTTTGAACCATCATGAACGATGTAACGCATGTGAGTAACTTTTAATCTAGATAAAAAGAATTAAGACAAACACTATAAAGTAACCTAGACTTCTACTATTAGGTCTAGTCTAGATCTATAACTAACTACTAAACTAGTAGTAGACTACTAGACTAGTCTAGATTAACTTTAAATTCAATAATTCATAAAAAGCAACCTTTCTTTACATAGACGTTAGACCCTGTACAATTATCGAGATCGAGATCTATTCGTTAGATTGCAATCAGAAAAAAAAATAAACAAGCCGAATTGAAAATCAGAATCACTAGGTGCACAGAACACGAGTTTGAACGCGTGGGGCTGGCATTTCTTTCCCCGGCAGCAGGGAAAAAATTAATTTTTTCATTTCGGGGGCTCCATATCCAATTTTTGGGAAATTTTCGGGGGCTACTTTTTCAACTTTCGGGGGCTCTTTTTTCCATTTCGGGGCTCTTTTTTCGGGGCTACTTTTCATTAATTCATAAAAGTATAGACCCTACAGTAATACAGTTTGTCGAGTTTATTTTTAGTAGACTTTCTAGGCTTACTGGCTTATATATCTTCCTGCTTCATATTTACCCATTAATTACCCATTCAAAAGAAAGCTGTTTCAATGCATTGATTTGATGCAAGAACTGTATCATAGTAAAAGTATTACTATAATTTTAAAAATATGTCTCTGTTTTTAAACAACTGTCTGATTTTCTTGTGAAAACTTTACTTTGAAAAATGATTATCGAAATTCAGTATACAACTATGGCCAGATTAATCACAATCTAAGCTCTGGTTTCATACCTCTATTCACGAAACTATATTGAAATCGCGGCAATAATGATGCGAACAGATAGCAATTTCAAAGTGTTGTTGAGTCTCTTCGACTCTAGCTCACACAGTCACAGTTCTGACAGCAGGTGCAGTGCAGTGGCACTACACTGCACTGTACTGTACATGTGTGGACTGAAACTGAACTGTCAGTCACGATGATTTTTCTGATTTTCTTGTGAATACTGTACTTTAAAATATGATTATCAAAATTCAGTAAGGATGGCCAGAATAATCATAAAATAAGCTTTGATTTCATACCTCTATTCACGAAAACTATATAAAAATCACGGCAATCAAGATGGAAATAGATTGCAGTTTCTCGATGTTTCGCTACGGTTTAGTGAATGGTCTAGGTTCAGCTAATGAGCCATCAAAACAAAATCGACCGCCAGAAACCGGTCCCTACGCTCCGTCTCGCAACTGCGAAAATTTACGTGTTTTCGCGTACGTGCGAGAACGGTGCGACATGGTAAGGTATGAACTCTATGAATCGAGTTTTTTACGACCGAATTTGTGTGTAAACAATTTTACACGGAGATTCAGCGCACGCGTGCGCGCCGCGCGCGCCGAACAAGATGCACACAATGAATGCGAAGCTAGCACAGAGAGCGGCCGCTCGTAGTCGTGCGGCAATAGTTACGGGGGCGATTTTAGATCATTTCAATTTTTGAAGTCGCCCCCGTAATCGGATTTCTGGCCTATTTCGGGGGCTGTTTATGGTGTTTCCGGGGCGAAATCGCCCGCCGCCCCCGTGTATTTTTTTGGCTGCCCGGCAGACGACACAAACCAAGCTGACCAAATGCATAGGCATCTTCACGTGCAAATCTAAACGTATGGGCACCCCTGGGCACTCTTCCGATAGGGTGGGATTCAAAGATAAAAACATTCTCTTTCGAATGAAATACAATCTAAATTCCGCATATGATCTGAACATATTTATAACGAATTATGAAATTGATACTAAAAATTAATATGAAGTCAGTAAAAGTATCATAACTAGCCCATTTCTCGGTGGATTTTGACGAAAAATATATCGTTGGAATCGGAGAAACAAAGGGAATTCAATAACAACAACTGCGCATGCTCACTACTAGTGGGTCAGTGCGCACGTCCAGTTGCTTTGTTCGTTTGCGAATCTTTACTCCACTCAATGTGAATGGGTTTGAACAGCGGCTTCTAAGCTTGTACATCAGAGAGCGGCCCAGCTGTCGCCTACGGGCAAATTCCAGCGAGCGGCACTCTACTGTCGGTCGTTATCTTGCGCGTTGCGTAATACTTCTGGTCGTAAAAATACTAGGCTGGAACTCCATGTTGTGATATCTCTTTGGACAGACTCAGAGCCTGTCCACTGTCCAGAAAGCAGACAGACTCGGAGCCTGTCCACTGTACAGAATGCAGACAGACTCAGAGCCTGTCCACTGTACAGAATGCAGACAGACTCAGAGCCTGTCCACTGTCCAGAAAGCAGACAGACTCGGAGCCTGTCCACTGTACAGAATGCAGACAGACTCAGAGCCTGTCCACTGTCCAGAATGCAGACAGACTCGGAGCCTGTCTACTGTCCAGAATGCAGACAGACTCAGAGCCTGTCCACTGTCCATAATGCAGACAGACTCGGAGCCTGTTTACTGTCCAGAATGCAGACAGACTCAGAGCCTGTTCGCTGTCCAGAATGCAGACAGACTCAGAACCTGCCCACTGTCCAGAATGCAGACAGACTCAGAGCCTGTTCACTGTCCAGAATGCAGACAGACTCAGAGCCTGTCCACTGTCCAGAATGCAGACAGACTCAGAGCCTGTCCACTGCCCAGAATGCAGACAGACTCAGAGCCTGTTCGCTGTCCAGAATGCAGACAGACTCAGAACCTGCCCACTGTCCAGAATGCAGACAGACTCAGAGCCTGTCCACTGTCCGGAATAAAGGAAATTCATACGAAACTCTTATAAAGAATCATTGTATTATAACAACTAAAAATTAATATGAGGTCAATTGACACTGCAGCTGGCCAATCATCAGTGCGCGATAGGCTCTGCCCAGTTACAAAATTTTTGTACGATACAGTCAAACCTGTCTATAGCGTCCGCCCAAGGGAAACACAAAAAGTGGTCTTTGCAGACAGGTGGTCTTTTTAGACAGGTTCCTTTAGTACATGTTTCAATGAGAAACCATTTTCAAGGGAAACAACAAATGTGGTCTTTGTAGGTGGTCACTAAAACAGGTTTGACTGTATAAGGTTCAGACTAGAGTGAGACCACGATTCTTTATTGAGATTTTTGTTTGAATCAATGCTCAAACATGCATTGCCTGTACAATAATTCTTTATACGATATTCAGACTGGAAAAATGTGATTACTAATCCTATAGAGTACCAAAGTGTGACGTCATACTGGCCAAGTTGTCAAGGTTACTGGTTCCAAACAATTTTGTGCTAAGCAATGGCGTGGTGATCACACCAGCGCCAAACACTGACTTTGCCCTGCTCCAGCCCACTGCTTGCATGAACCTCATGTGCAGGGAACCAGTAACCTGGACGACAAACAAATTTATGACGTTAGCACTTTTCTACTCTATAGCTACATGATTCTCATATATCCCAGTAAAGCTATACAATGCATTCTGGTCATCTGGGGGTGTTTCACAAAGACTAAGATCGACTTTAAGTTGGATTTAACTATGGCAGGTCGTTCATGCCACTGTTTGCTCTTAACATTTACTGGCATTAGTCTCTGAAGGGACGTATAAATCGTGGTCACAAATCTACATTTTTTGATAGTTCATTATTGAAGGAAAAAATATTATCTAAAGATCATAATTGAGAGACCAATAGTGAGAGCAACCAGTGGCATGAACGGCCTGTCATAGTTAAGTCCAACTTAAAGTCGATCTTAGTCTTTGTGAAACACCCCCCCTAGTACACAGGATGAATGTTTAACTCACCAACACTGAGGATTACGTTTGATGCCAAGGGATGCCACCTGATCAAGGAGCACCGCTTCTGATGGAGATCCTGCGTAAGAAGCGGTTCCTCCATTGGCGTTGTCAGCCCTTCATCCGGGATTTCCCAGATCATGATGCAACCGTTCTCATCGCAGCTGGCGATCATGTTGTCATCGAACGGAGACCATGCAATGTCGATAACCGGTGCCTTGTGACCTATGACCTGCGGTTGATTGATGTCCAGACGGCCGGTCTGTGACGAGGGAGAGGAAAAAATGGGAGTTCATCAAAAGGTACCTCTATTATAGACAGATGGGTCTCATACAAGCAAAGTGAAAAATATAGCAAAAGCACATTACATTTTCATTAAAACAAGATGAATGTGACTGCGACTCCAATATGCCTCTGCCTCCATCCAGGTAATTCATTATTACAAATTTCTAGTACCATAGATATTGCATAATTATAATTTTCAAAACTGGTATTTTCACAATCATTTATCATATGACCTGTCTCCAAACTCAGCTTACTTTACAAGTTTACATGTACCTCCCTCTGATGCTATATATTGGTTGATTTACAAATGTACATGTATATCCATCAATGGTTTATGAGACTGTGATGCATGTACAAGTCTAAAAACTCATGGCTCTGGTGGGCAGAGACACAATTATACATTATGTTTTCAAAGACATATGTATTTGACAAACTTCCTTTACTGTCTTTTTACCACTTCAGGACCAATTATACTGGAGCCCCCCACCTCACTTCATTCACATCCCCATATTTTTTTCACTGGTAGGTAGATTATTGATTACGAAGACTAGGTCTAGCTAAGTCTGGCCTTCTCAGATTTCTCCTTGCTCTACCAGTACATTTCTGTTGTTTGTTGGTTGCATGTAATACAGTAATATTGTAGGTACACCCCATGTAGACTTTAGTTCCTCTTCCTCATTCGAGTTGCACGCAGCCTGTAAATCAATGCTAACCAACCATCCTCCCACTTTAGGGTTAACAGTGATTATATTTGCTTTAAAAGTATTTGTTTTGCACTAATTACACTGCAATGGTCCCCGCAATTTTAATAATATTCAAAAAGCCTGATTGATTTTCCTCACAAAATTGAAGAATAGAATGCATTTATAAAGTGTGAGTATTGAGGAGAGATTTTTTAAGTGTAAATTGAAAACCCACAAGTAATATACTTTCAAATACATCAATGTTCACCCACCTAGGGTCCAAACTGGGAAGGGCTGGGAAGGGTGGTAGAGGGGTAAGGTGTCTTCTTGGAAATAAAATTCTAGTTACTTGTAACATTTCATACATGTATCGCTTTACATTCCAGCCTTCAATTTTGATTTCAGTTACCAGAAATGATGTCGTATGGTAGAGTACACAAATGACACATGCTACATTGTACGTATGCAAAATGCTCTTCTTTGAGTCTGCTTTTCTTCTTTTGAATTAAACTGCACTTCCATCACTACCCCTTACGAGTGCATTGCGTAACTTTATATACACATGTATATCAAAACTTGCATGTGTATACACATCAGAACTTGAAGACAAAGAAACAATGGATATGCAAATTGGATTAGGCTCCACCCACTTTGCACGATTTCATCCCTCCCGAGGCAACCAGCATTGTAGAAATAATGGCCAATATGTTTTTCAATCTTGCACAAATCTACTTCATAGTGCTTACATGTACATGTACATGTACCTAGACTAATCAAATACTTTGGTTAGAGGTACGCTAATGCACAACTGTTGAGCTTAATGAGTAGAATTGAAATTTTATTGAAATGCTAGGAAATAATCAAAACATATTTTCTTGTGCCATATGAGTGTTTCAGTGTTTGTACACATTTTCAACCATCAGTTACATGAAGTATTTGACAGGACCTTCTTTGCGTTGGCATAACTAGTCTAATAATTTTACAATAGTCTTTCAAAATTTAATGGTTGTATTTGAAGGACAGAGCCAAACAGGTTGTTTGCTATTGCTTACAGTGTAGTAAATATCTATTTCTTAATGTCAGTTTGGTTTGTGTAGTCAAATTAGTTTTAAAAAAAAAAATTCTATCCAACACTAATTACCTAAAAAGGGCCAACAAATAAAGACTCAAATACATGAAAACAATTCTATAATTTTTTTTCAAGAATAGCAGATTAGGAGGAAATTGATTATTCAAAAATCATTGTACACACTTGGATATCCATATAAGGCAAAGTCCAGAGTCAGGTCCATGCAACCGCACTTCCTTGTTTTCAAAATTGCATTGTGTGTACATGTACGTATGTACATACTGTATACCGGTACATGTACATGTATGTGTGTGTGTGTTTATGTAACCATATGTAATGACTAATGCACAAGACTGTGTTTAACTTTGACCACCCTACTTACTAGTCTAGATACTGGTAGTTTACTTGGTTATTGATCCATTACCCAAATACACGCATTCCTAGGTTGTTAGATTTGCAGAACACACATGTACATGTACAACAACATCATTAAATTTGATTGCATGTCTAGTGTACACTCTGAAGGTTTTCAATTGATTTCTTTGTATTGTAAATAAAAAAAATGAGTCTTTTGTGTTCAAAAGATTAAATGGGCTTGTCCTGCAGAACTCAGATTTATTCATCTACAATTATTTTACCATTGTAGGAGAATCAATACATGGTCAGAGTGAATACACCTGTGATGAACCATAACATCAGTGACAAAGGCATCAAAGAGATGAGCCCCTAACACAATGACAAATGGAAGGAGCACAAATGGTGTGCGGCAAAAAGTGTTAGGTAGTTGAGACAAGCTGAAAATAATGGATATATTTGGAGCTCAGGAAAAAATCAAGGAGAAAAACACAACAAAAGCACTTTTTGAAGATGAACAACTGTTTTGATGGTAAAGTCTGAACAATAGCAGTAGTTTTTGCACCCTCTATCCTACTTCTTTCAACAATTGTAGCACGGCTGATTTAAAAATCAGAACTGGTCTCTGTGACCTTTGACATTCATGTCACAGACATGAGACATCAGCGTCAACCCACATTCAAGTGGTATTTGCATCATAGACTTTGGCATGTTGTCGTCTGCAATGATTCACAGGTGGCAGCAAGGATCTAATGCCCGGGTACAAGGGCAGGCATGGTGTTCTGGGTAATCCATACAGACCCCATTCACATTTTGAAAATAAGACACACTGAATTAGTGGAGCTGCCCAAAATAAAGGAGTGAGAGTGAAGGCTACTGTGACGGGGACTCGGGGAGGCTCTCTGACATTTGCTTGCCAGGTGACATTGGATTTTTCTGTCAGTGCTATATACATGAAGTGCTAGGGTTAAGGTGAGGGACTTTTGGTGCAGCTAGGTTTTAAGTTATGTTTCAGGTTAGGACAGGACCTTAAGAATTAAGGTTATATCTGCATAAATAAACAATAACATCCTAATCCTGAACCGTCACCCAGACATATACATGTAGGAAAAAAAAAACTATTTTTTTTAGTGTGAATTGGGCCTCTCGGTTAACCATGCTGATTCACCAACCACTAGCCACTAAGTACACGTATGTACATGTATAGGATGACAATTATTTTACCCGGACAACAATGCAAATACCATCTGGGCTGGAATGAACCTTCACATGACCTATCAACTTGCAGACTGATGTGAAGAGAGAAATATTTGGCAAGAATGAATCTTGAAAGAATATCTTTATATAATGTAATACTTATAAATTAATAATTACCATAAACATCACAACAACAAAATAAAAAAATAAAAAAATAAAAAATGGAATAAAATATTCTCAGGATCTAGCAACTATAATAAACAATGCATCACCTGGGTCAACAGGAACAAATGTAAGTGAAACATCTTGTCCAAGGATGTAAGCTTTGAGCAATGATTGAATTGGGAGTGAGGGGGTTGGGGTCGGGGGCCGGTGAGCATCAGAAATATTTTCCTTTTTTAACTGAAGATATGACGGACAAGCTTTGACTGGAGGGAGGTGCTTGGGGGTGGGGGGATACAAATGCATGACCACCATTACTAAACTAGTCAACTAGTTAACTTTATCTTAACTTATCATGAAAAAAGAGATCTATTCTGAGATGTTGCATACTTGTGAAGTGATCAGGCTTACACATGTACATGTTTATCTTGAGTCATCTTTACAACAATGAACAAACAAAATGAACCAAGGGGTACAGTAAACATCCTAGTCTACAAACTTATGCAAGTATACAAACTTATAAATGCATTTGTTCAACTGCCAAAAAGAACTATTGAAGCTCCATAGATACATGTATGCCTGGGATTCTTGCTAATTTTTTTAATGTTTTATTAATTTATCTATTTATTATTTGTATTATTTATTTTCATTTTTTTTAATTGTTATTATTATTATTATTATCACCATTTTTTCAATAAGAAATCTTTGTTTAGTCGTTTTCACTTTATACATCCACAATTTTGTTCCCAAAGACAGGGCTCGACAATACCAGGCACCCTGGACACATGGGCGCCTAAAATCTAGATCCGTCGGGCTAACATTTCTATAAAAAATCATAGGGCTCATGTATTTTTAAAGGCATTTAAAACTCAAATCCTGACCCCCTTTCCATTTAAGTTAGTGTGGAGCCCTGCCCAAGATCATAAATGTATACAGCTTTTCCTGTGGGACTTGCTACAGGAAGTGTTGTTTAATCAAGGATTGGTCCAGGGTAGATCATACTAACTAGAGGAAGGAGAGAAATACTTTCTATATTGGAAACCCCAACATTTGTAGCAATGTATATATTTCAATCTTTCAAAAGACCCAAAATATAGTTATCTGACAATTATGAGTAAACTAAATCCTGCTAACTGTCTCATTGATTTTGGTGTTTATATTCTACTACAGTAGCAGTAAGTGCTCTTCATTGTAAAAGGCCAAGTTTCTTTTTCCCCCTGAAATGTCTGATTATTCTGTCACGAGTTAGGTCTAGCTTAGTTCTGTAAGACTTGACTTGGGCCAAAATTGAGACATTACATGTACAGCCACTATTAGGCTCTGCCAATATTGTCCACGCTAGAACTCTAAGATGTTGAGGTTCTCATCTTATTCTTTTTCTTCTCCTTCTTTTTCCATCTTGCTTTCTTTTTTCTCCTTCTCTTGCTTCTTCTTCAGCTTCTTCTTCTTCACCTCCTTCTAATCTCCTTGTTCTTCCTCTATTATTGGAGATCTGCAAAGTGTGCTGCATTAGTTGCATCTCTCTATATTTAGGACGTGTAATCTAACAATCCGTGTCAATGTCTTCCTCCTTCAGCTCTTGATAACATCATTAATTTATGATGAGCATTAATTTATGATGAGCATTCATAAGAGAGAGGAAGCGACAGAGGTACATGTGACCATGTATGGGCAACTAAATTTTACGGAGGAATTTGCCTTGACAGTTAAATATTTGCCCTATTGACATTTGTTGATAATAATCTTTCCAATAATTTAACTTCAGAATATAAAGTTAAAAAATTAAGATTTACTGTAGGAAGTTAAGAATATTAAAGATATGAAGGAAATTGAACTAAACCAACAAGCTTACTTTTGACCCTTTCAAAGCAAAGTGTGTACCGGTAGCTTATTGTGCACTTATCACACAGTGTGTGAGATAACCTCATGTATGCCACTTAACTCATGTGAGAGGAATAAAAACAGACACAAATGACAAACAATGCACATTGCAGTCATTTTTACAAGTGGCTTTCATTACTCAGAGAGAAATACAAATAAGATACATAATTACATATTAAGATATTTTCTAAGTCCAACGATTTCAGTATACCGGGAATTCCGACTGCAGCTGTAGAAGACAGAAATATTCATGATTGAAACGTGAAATTTACAGTATCTTAATCTTCTTCTTCTTCTTCTTCAAGATAATTTGCCTCCTTCAATACTGAAGATTCTTGCAGATGCCGTATATACTCGGCCTGATTGGGGTGTGCAGGTGGACCACTACACCGGGGTTTCCCCCTACTCTTATACGAATAGTGCAATGGGTTCTTAACGTTCAAGGGTGGTGACTCTCCTGTACACAGGGCCTCCATTTAACGCCCTATACGAGGGACGGAGTGTTTTCCACTTAACATAGCCTGCGTCTATGAAACAATGGGAGGGGCACGTTAACACACAACGCAGGCTTCAGTCATCCGCCTGGCCTGGGTGGGGTTCGAACCGAGATCTTTGGTTCGACAGGCAGATGCTTTACTGACTGAGCCAATTACTCGCCCCCTTATCAATCTTATCAAGGACACAAATCATATCACACAGCATCAATCAGTCAATGATTTTCAAGCAGAAAATGAAAAATAAAACTCTTAAGTCTTACATGACTGTCATGATTTAAAGATCAATAACGTACTTCTAGATCTGGAATAATAATTCTCTAAAGTAATTTTGAAGAAAAAAAATACAATGCTATGAAATTACATTTTGCATCATTCTCAATTTTCTCAGTCAGTGCAGTGGCACAGCTAGCAGCTCAGACCCTATACATTCATACCTTGTTGTGCGGAAGTACGAGGAAAGAGCCTCCGCCTGCCGCATGGGTCACCACTGCCATAAACTTCGGGTTGACGGCGCAGAACATCTGCGTATTATTATTTTTCGATATCCGAATCGACTCGAAATACTGGTCCTTCTTGAACGACTGCCCAAATACATTTCGGAGCTTGCTTTCTCTCACAAATCGACCCGCCATTTTACTTTGATTTTACAATCTTTACACCAGAAACCCTTTCTCAGACTCTTTGAGTTGGCCGCTTCCGCACTGGTTGTATGCGAACAAATGGGCGTTGTATCCAATTATTCCGCTCCTTGAATCTGGCGACCACAAGTTCAGCGACCATTTACGGTGTCGTCAAAAGGATAAAACAGAAAAGAAAATATGAGAAAAATATCGCTCATTCTCTTTAGATGTTCCTCACAAGAAAATAATTATATTTGTCGTCTATTTCAAATGAAAATAATTAAATGTGTACTCTATTTCAAAATAATATTATCAATGATATGAGTAATAACTCTCTATATCAAAAAATATTGGAACTATCGGCACACTGGCAATACAGCCGTGCACTATATATCAAAATGAGGTGCCTAACTTTCAAAGCACCTTAATCTTTGGCTGACAATTATTATTCTTAGCTGATAACATATTCAAATAGAGGAGATTTCCAGCTTTCTGGGGGTATAGGTCACCTGCCGGGGGAAGATGTCTGGACCTTACTGTTTAACTTTTAAATAGGCTCTGTATTCTGAAAATGTTCGGTCATTCCGCACAATAGCTTCAAATCCCTTCCAAGCAATCCAACAAAAGATGCCTAACTCTCAAGGCGCCTCAAACTTTGGCCGACATTTTTTATTCTTAGCTGAAAACATATTCGAATAGAGGAGATTTTCAGCTTTCTGGTGGTATAGGTCACCTGCCGGGGGAAGATGTCTGGACCTTACTGTTTAACTTTTAAATAGGCTCTGTATTCTGAAAATGTTCGGTCATTCCGCACAATAGCTTCAAATCCCTTCAACGCAATCCAAAATGAGGTGCCTAACTCTCAAGGCGCCTCAAACTTTGGCCGACATTTTTATTCTTAGCTGAAAACATATTCGAATAGAGAGATTTCCAGCTTTCAGGTGGTATAGGTCACCTGCCGGGGGAAGATGTCTGGACCTTACTGTTTAACTTTTAAATAGGCTCTGTATTCTGAAAATGTACGGTCATTTCGCACAATAGCTTCAAATCCCTTCCAAGCAATCCAAAAAAAGATGCCGTACTCTCAAGGCGCCTCAAACTTTGGCCGACATTTTTTATTCTTAGCTGAAAACATATTCGAATAGAGGAGATTTCCAGCTTTCTGGTGGTATAGGTCACCTGCCGGGGGAAGATGTCTGGACCTTACTGTTTAACTTTTAAATAGGCTCTGTATTCTGAAAATGTTCGGTCATTCCGCACAATAGCTTCAAATCCCTTCAAGCAATCCAAAATGAGGTGCCTAACTCTCAAGGCGCCTCAAACTTTGGCCGACATTTTTATTCTTAGCTGAAAACATATTCGAATAGAAGATTTCCAGCTTTCAGGTGGTATAGGTCACCTGCCGGGGAAGATGTCTGGACCTTACTGTTTAACTTTTAAATAGGCTCTGTATTCTGAAAATGTACGGTCATTTCGCACAATAGCTTCAAATCCCTTCCAAGCAATCCAAAAAGATGCCTACTCTCAAGGCGCCTCAAACTTTGGCCGACATTTTTATTCTTAGCTGAAAACATATTCGAATAGAGGAGATTTTCAGCTTTCGGGTGGTATAGGTCACCTGCCGGGGGAAGATGTCTGGACCTTACTGTTTAACTTTTAAATAGGCTCTGTATTCTGAAAATGTTCGGTCATTCCGCACAATAGCTTCAAATCCCTTCAAGCAATCCAAAAAAAGATGCCTAACTCTCAAGGCGCCTCAAACTTTGGCCGACATTTTTATTCTTAGCTGAAAACATATTCGAATAGAGGAGATTTTCAGCTTTCTGGTGGTATAGGTCACCTGCCGGGGGAAGATGTCTGGACCTTACTGTTTAACTTTTAAATAGGCTCTGTATTCTGAAAATGTTCGGTCATTCCGCACAATAGCTTCAAATCCCTTCAAAGCAATCCAAAATGAGGTGCCTAACTCTCAAGGCGCCTCAAACTTTGGCCGACATTTTTATTCTTAGCTGAAAACATATTCGAATAGATGAGATTTCCAGCTTTCAGGTGGTATAGGTCACCTGCCGGGGGAAGATGTCTGGACCTTACTGTTTAACTTTTAAATAGGCTCTGTATTCTGAAAATGTACGGTCATTTCGCACAATAGCTTCAAATCCAGTACGCAATCCAAAAAAGATGCCTAACTCTCAAGGCGCCTCAAACTTTGGCCGACATTTTTATTCTTAGCTGAAAACATATTCGAATAGAGGAGATTTCCAGCTTTCTGGTGGTATAGGTCACCTGCCGGGGGAAGATGTCTGGACCTTACTGTTTAACTTTTAAATAGGCTCTGTATTCTGAAAATGTTCGGTCATTCCGCACAATAGCTTCAAATCCCTTCCAAGCAATCAAAAAAGATGCCTAACTCTCAAGGCGCCTCAAACTTTGGCCGACATTTTTATTCTTAGCTGAAAACATATTCGAATAGAGGAGATTTCCAGCTTTCTGGTGGTATAGGTCACCTGCCGGGGGAAGATGTCTGGACCTTACTGTTTAACTTTTAAATAGGCTCTGTATTCTGAAAATGTTCGGTCATTCCGCACAATAGCTTCAAATCCCTTCAAGCAATCCAAAATGAGGTGCCTAACTCTCAAGGCGCCTCAAACTTTGGCCGACATTTTTATTCTTAGCTGAAAACATATTCGAATAGAAGATTTCCAGCTTTCAGGTGGTATAGGTCACCTGCCGGGGGAAGATGTCTGGACCTTACTGTTTAACTTTTAAATAGGCTCTGTATTCTGAAAATGTACGGTCATTTCGCACAATAGCTTCAAATCCAGTACGCAATCCAAAAAGATGCCTAACTCTCAAGGCGCCTCAAACTTTGGCCGACATTTTTATTCTTAGCTGAAAACATATTCGAATAGAGGAGATTTCCAGCTTTCAGGTGGTATAGGTCACCTGCCGGGGGAAGATGTCTGGACCTTACTGTTTAACTTTTAAATAGGCTCTGTATTCTGAAAATGTTCGGTCATTCCGCACAATAGCTTCAAATCCCTTCCAAGCAATCCAAAAAAAGATGCCTAACTCTCAAGGCGCCTCAAACTTTGGCCGACATTTTTATTCTTAGCTGAAAACATATTCGAATAGAGGAGATTTCCAGCTTTCTGGTGGTATAGGTCACCTGCCGGGGGAAGATGTCTGGACCTTACTGTTTAACTTTTAAATAGGCTCTGTATTCTGAAAATGTTCGGTCATTCCGCACAATAGCTTCAAATCCCTTCCAAGCAATCCAAAATGAGGTGCCTAACTCTCAAGGCGCCTCAAACTTTGGCCGACATTTTTTATTCTTAGCTGAAAACATATTCGAATAGATGAGATTTCCAGCTTTCAGGTGGTATAGGTCACCTGCCGGGGAAGATGTCTGGACCTTACTGTTTAACTTTTAAATAGGCTCTGTATTCTGAAAATGTACGGTCATTTCGCACAATAGCTTCAAATCCAGTACGCAATCCAAACAAAGATGCCTAACTCTCAAGGCGCCTCAAACTTTGGTTGACATTTTTTATTCTTAGCTGAAAACATATTCGAATAGATGAGATTTCCAGCTTTTGGGTGGTATAGGTCACCTGCCGGGGGAAGATGTCTGGACCTTACTGTTTAACTTTTAAATAGGCTCTGTATTCTGAAAATGTTCGGTCATTCCGCACAATAGCTTCAAATCCCTTCAAGCAATCCAAAAAGATGCCTAACTCTCAAGGCGCCTCAAACTTTGGCCGACATTTTTATTCTTAGCTGAAAACATATTCGAATAGAGGAGATTTCCAGCTTTCTGGTGGTATAGGTCACCTGCCGGGGGAAGATGTCTGGACCTTACTGTTTAACTTTTAAATAGGCTCTGTATTCTGAAAATGTTCGGTCATTCCGCACAATAGCTTCAAATCCCTTCCAAGCAATCCAAAATGAGGTGCCTAACTCTCAAGGCGCCTCAAACTTTGGCCGACATTTTTATTCTTAGCTGAAAACATATTCGAATAGAGGAGATTTCCAGCTTTCAGGTGGTATAGGTCACCTGCCGGGGGAAGATGTCTGGACCTTACTGTTTAACTTTTAAATAGGCTCTGTATTCTGAAAATGTACGGTCATTTCGCACAATAGCTTCAAATCCCAGTACGCAATCCAAAAAAGATGCCTAACTCTCAAGGCGCCTCAAACTTTGGCCGACATTTTTATTCTTAGCTGAAAACATATTCGAATAGAGGAGATTTCCAGCTTTCAGGTGGTATAGGTCACCTGCCGGGGGAAGATGTCTGGACCTTACTGTTTAACTTTTAAATAGGCTCTGTATTCTGAAAATGTACGGTCATTTCGCACAATAGCTTCAAATCCCAGTACGCAATCCAAAAAGATGCCTAACTCTCAAGGCGCCTCAAACTTTGGCCGACATTTTTATTCTTAGCTGAAAACATATTCGAATAGAGGAGATTTCCAGCTTTCTGGTGGTATAGGTCACCTGCCGGGGGAAGATGTCTGGACCTTACTGTTTAACTTTTAAATAGGCTCTGTATTCTGAAAATGTTCGGTCATTTCGCACAATAGCTTCAAATCCCAGTACGCAATCCAAAAAAGATGCCTAACTCTCAAGGCGCCTCAAACTTTGGCCGACATTTTTATTCTTAGCTGAAAACATATTCGAATAGAGGAGATTTCCAGCTTTCTGGTGGTATAGGTCACCTGCCGGGGGAAGATGTCTGGACCTTACTGTTTAACTTTTAAATAGGCTCTGTATTCTGAAAATGTTCGGTCATTCCGCACAATAGCTTCAAATCCCTTCAAGCAATCCAAAATGAGGTGCCTAACTCTCAAGGCGCCTCAAACTTTGGCCGACATTTTTATTCTTAGCTGAAAACATATTCGAATAGATGAGATTTCCAGCTTTCAGGTGGTATAGGTCACCTGCCGGGGAAGATGTCTGGACCTTACTGTTTAACTTTTAAATAGGCTCTGTATTCTGAAAATGTACGGTCATTTCGCACAATAGCTTCAAATCCAGTACGCAATCCAAAAAGATGCCTACTCTCAAGGCGCCTCAAACTTTGGCCGACATTTTTATTCTTAGCTGAAAACATATTCGAATAGAGGAGATTTCCAGCTTTCTGGTGGTATAGGTCACCTGCCGGGGGAAGATGTCTGGACCTTACTGTTTAACTTTTAAATAGGCTCTGTATTCTGAAAATGTTCGGTCATTCCGCACAATAGCTTCAAATCCCTTCAAAGCAATCCAAAATGAGGTGCCTAACTCTCAAGGCGCCTCAAACTTTGGCCGACATTTTTATTCTTAGCTGAAAACATATTCGAATAGAGGAGATTTTCAGCTTTTGGTGGTATAGGTCACCTGCCGGGGAAGATGTCTGGACCTTACTGTTTAACTTTTAAATAGGCTCTGTATTCTGAAAATGTTCGGTCATTTCGCACAATAGCTTCAAATCCCAGTACGCAATCCAAAAAAGATGCCTAACTCTCAAGGCGCCTCAAACTTTGGCCGACATTTTTATTCTTAGCTGAAAACATATTCGAATAGAGGAGATTTCCAGCTTTCTGGTGGTATAGGTCACCTGCCGGGGGAAGATGTCTGGACCTTACTGTTTAACTTTTAAATAGGCTCTGTATTCTGAAAATGTTCGGTCATTCCGCACAATAGCTTCAAATCCCTTCCAAGCAATCCAAAAAAAGATGCCTAACTCTCAAGGCGCCTCAAACTTTGGTCGACATTTTTTATTCTTAGCTGAAAACATATTCGAATAGATGAGATTTCCAGCTTTCAGGTGGTATAGGTCACCTGCCGGGGGAAGATGTCTGGACCTTACTGTTTAACTTTTAAATAGGCTCTGTATTCTGAAAATGTACGGTCATTTCGCACAATAGCTTCAAATCCAGTACGCAATCCAAAAAAGATGCCTAACTCTCAAGGCGCCTCAAACTTTGGCCGACATTTTTATTCTTAGCTGAAAACATATTCGAATAGAGGAGATTTCCAGCTTTCTGGTGGTATAGGTCACCTGCCGGGGGAAGATGTCTGGACCTTACTGTTTAACTTTTAAATAGGCTCTGTATTCTGAAAATGTTCGGTCATTCCGCACAATAGCTTCAAATCCCTTCCAAGCAATCCAAAAAAAGATGCCTAACTCTCAAGGCGCCTCAAACTTTGGCCGACATTTTTATTCTTAGCTGAAAACATATTCGAATAGAGGAGATTTCCAGCTTTCTGGTGGTATAGGTCACCTGCCGGGGGAAGATGTCTGGACCTTACTGTTTAACTTTTAAATAGGCTCTGTATTCTGAAAATGTTCGGTCATTCCGCACAATAGCTTCAAATCCCTTCCAAGCAATCCAAAATGAGGTGCCTAACTCTCAAGGCGCCTCAAACTTTGGCCGACATTTTTATTCTTAGCTGAAAACATATTCGAATAGAGGAGATTTCCAGCTTTCAGGTGGTATAGGTCACCTGCCGGGGGAAGATGTCTGGACCTTACTGTTTAACTTTTAAATAGGCTCTGTATTCTGAAAATGTACGGTCATTTCGCACAATAGCTTCAAATCCAGTACGCAATCCAAAAAAGATGCCTAACTCTCAAGGCGCCTCAAACTTTGGCCGACATTTTTATTCTTAGCTGAAAACATATTCGAATAGATGAGATTTCCAGCTTTTGGTGGTATAGGTCACCTGCCGGGGAAGATGTCTGGACCTTACTGTTTAACTTTTAAATAGGCTCTGTATTCTGAAAATGTTCGGTCATTCCGCACAATAGCTTCAAATCCCTTCCAAGCAATCCAAAAAAAGATGCCGTACTCTCAAGGCGCCTCAAACTTTGGCCGACATTTTTTTTTCTTAGCTGAAAACATATTCGAATAGATGAGATTTCCAGCTTTCAGGTGGTATAGGTCACCTGCCGGGGGAAGATGTCTGGACCTTACTGTTTAACTTTTAAATAGGCTCTGTATTCTGAAAATGTACGGTCATTTCGCACAATAGCTTCAAATCCCTTCCAAGCAATCCAAAAAGATGCCTACTCTCAAGGCGCCTCAAACTTTGGCCGACATTTTTATTCTTAGCTGAAAACATATTCGAATAGAGGAGATTTCCAGCTTTCTGGTGGTATAGGTCACCTGCCGGGGGAAGATGTCTGGACCTTACTGTTTAACTTTTAAATAGGCTCTGTATTCTGAAAATGTTCGGTCATTCCGCACAATAGCTTCAAATCCCTCCAAGCAATCCAAAAAAGATGCCTAACTCTCAAGGCGCCTCAAACTTTGGCCGACATTTTTATTCTTAGCTGAAAACATATTCGAATAGAGGAGATTTCCAGCTTTCTGGTGGTATAGGTCACCTGCCGGGGGAAGATGTCTGGACCTTACTGTTTAACTTTTAAATAGGCTCTGTATTCTGAAAATGTTCGGTCATTCCGCACAATAGCTTCAAATCCCTTCCAAGCAATCCAAAAAAAGATGCCTAACTCTCAAGGCGCCTCAAACTTTGGCCGACATTTTTATTCTTAGCTGAAAACATATTCGAATAGAGGAGATTTCCAGCTTTCAGGTGGTATAGGTCACCTGCCGGGGGAAGATGTCTGGACCTTACTGTTTAACTTTTAAATAGGCTCTGTATTCTGAAAATGTTCGGTCATTTCGCACAATAGCTTCCAAGCAATCCAAAAAGATGCCTAACTCTCAAGGCGCCTCAAACTTTGGCCGACATTTTTATTCTTAGCTGAAAACATATTCGAATAGAGGAGATTTCCAGCTTTCTGGTGGTATAGGTCACCTGCCGGGGAAGATGTCTGGACCTTACTGTTTAACTTTTAAATAGGCTCTGTATTCTGAAAATGTTCGGTCATTTCGCACAATAGCTTCAAATCCCAGTACGCAATCCAAAAAGATGCCTAACTCTCAAGGCGCCTCAAACTTTGGCCGACATTTTTATTCTTAGCTGAAAACATATTCGAATAGAGGAGATTTCCAGCTTTCTGGTGGTATAGGTCACCTGCCGGGGGAAGATGTCTGGACCTTACTGTTTAACTTTTAAATAGGCTCTGTATTCTGAAAATGTTCGGTCATTCCGCACAATAGCTTCAAATCCCTTCCAAGCAATCCAAAAAGATGCCTACTCTCAAGGCGCCTCAAACTTTGGCCGACATTTTTATTCTTAGCTGAAAACATATTCGAATAGAGGAGATTTTCAGCTTTCTGGTGGTATAGGTCACCTGCCGGGGGAAGATGTCTGGACCTTACTGTTTAACTTTTAAATAGGCTCTGTATTCTGAAAATGTTCGGTCATTCCGCACAATAGCTTCAAATCCCGACGCAATCCAAAATGAGGTGCCTAACTCTCAAGGCGCCTCAAACTTTGGCCGACATTTTTATTCTTAGCTGAAAACATATTCGAATAGAGGAGATTTCCAGCTTTCTGGTGGTATAGGTCACCTGCCGGGGGAAGATGTCTGGACCTTACTGTTTAACTTTTAAATAGGCTCTGTATTCTGAAAATGTTCGGTCATTCCGCACAATAGCTTCAAATCCCAGTACGCAATCCAAAAAAGATGCCTAACTCTCAAGGCGCCTCAAACTTTGGCCGACATTTTTATTCTTAGCTGAAAACATATTCGAATAGAGGAGATTTCCAGCTTTCTGGTGGTATAGGTCACCTGCCGGGGGAAGATGTCTGGACCTTACTGTTTAACTTTTAAATAGGCTCTGTATTCTGAAAATGTTCGGTCATTCCGCACAATAGCTTCAAATCCCTACAAAGCAATCCAAAATGAGGTGCCTAACTCTCAAGGCGCCTCAAACTTTGGCCGACATTTTTATTCTTAGCTGAAAACATATTCGAATAGAGGAGATTTCCAGCTTTCTGGTGGTATAGGTCACCTGCCGGGGGAAGATGTCTGGACCTTACTGTTTAACTTTTAAATAGGCTCTGTATTCTGAAAATGTTCGGTCATTCCGCACAATAGCTTCAAATCCCTTCCAAGCAATCCAAAATGAGGTGCCTAACTCTCAAGGCGCCTCAAACTTTGGCCGACATTTTTATTCTTAGCTGAAAACATATTCGAATAGAGGAGATTTCCAGCTTTCTGGTGGTATAGGTCACCTGCCGGGGGAAGATGTCTGGACCTTACTGTTTAACTTTTAAATAGGCTCTGTATTCTGAAAATGCTCGGTCATTCCGCACAATAGCTTCAAATCCGAGTACGCAATCCAAAAAAGATGCCTAACTCTCAAGGCGCCTCAAACTTTGGCCGACATTTTTATTCTTAGCTGAAAACATATTCGAATAGAGAGATTTCCAGCTTTCTGGTGGTATAGGTCACCTGCCGGGGGAAGATGTCTGGACCTTACTGTTTAACTTTTAAATAGGCTCTGTATTCTGAAAATGTTCGGTCATTCCGCACAATAGCTTCAAATCCCTTCCAAGCAATCCAAAATGAGGTGCCTAACTCTCAAGGCGCCTCAAACTTTGACCGACATTTTTATTCTTAGCTGAAAACATATTCGAATAGAGGAGATTTCCAGCTTTCTGGTGGTATAGGTCACCTGCCGGGGGAAGATGTCTGGACCTTACTGTTTAACTTTTAAATAGGCTCTGTATTCTGAAAATGTTCGGTCATTCCGCACAATAGCTTCAAATCCCTTCAAGCAATCCAAAATGATGCCTAACTCTCAAGGCGCCTCAAACTTTGGCCGACATTTTTATTCTTAGCTGAAAACATATTCGAATAGAGGAGATTTCCAGCTGGTGGTATAGGTCACCTGCCGGGGGAAGATGTCTGGACCTTACTGTTTAACTTTTAAATAGGCTCTGTATTCTGAAAATGTTCGGTCATTCCGCACAATAGCTTCAAATCCCTTCCAAGCAATCCAAAAAGATGCCTACTCTCAAGGCGCCTCAAACTTTGGCCGACATTTTTTATTCTTAGCTGAAAACATATTCGAATAGAGGAGATTTCCAGCTTTCTGGTGGTATAGGTCACCTGCCGGGGGAAGATGTCTGGACCTTACTGTTTAACTTTTAAATAGGCTCTGTATTCTGAAAATGTTCGGTCATTCCGCACAATAGCTTCAAATCCCGTCCAAGCAATCCAAAATGAGGTGCCTAACTCTCAAGGCGCCTCAAACTATGGCCGACAGTTTTTATTCTTAGCTGAAAACATATTCGAATAGAGAGATTTCCAGCTTTCTGGTGGTATAGGTCACCTGCCGGGGGAAGATGTCTGGACCTTACTGTTTAACTTTTAAATAGGCTCTGTATTCTGAAAATGTTCGGTCATTTCGCACAATAGCTTCAAATCCCGAGTACGCAATCCAAAAAAGATGCCTAACTCTCAAGGCGCCTCAAACTTTGGCCGACATTTTTTATTCTTAGCTGAAAACATATTCGAATAGAGGAGATTTCCAGCTTTTGGTGGTATAGGTCACCTGCCGGGGAAGATGTCTGGACCTTACTGTTTAACTTTTAAATAGGCTCTGTATTCTGAAAATGTTCGGTCATTCCGCACAATAGCTTCAAATCCCTTCAAGCAATCCAAAAAGATGCCTACTCTCAAGGCGCCTCAAACTTTGGCCGACATTTTTATTCTTAGCTGAAAACATATTCGAATAGAGGAGATTTCCAGCTTTCAGGTGGTATAGGTCACCTGCCGGGGAAGATGTCTGGACCTTACTGTTTAACTTTTAAATAGGCTCTGTATTCTGAAAATGTACGGTCATTTCGCACAATAGCTTCAAATCCCGAGTACGCAATCCAAAAAAGATGCCTAACTCTCAAGGCGCCTCAAACTTTGGCCGACATTTTTATTCTTAGCTGAAAACATATTCGAATAGAGGAGATTTCCAGCTTTCGGGTGGTATAGGTCACCTGCCGGGGGAAGATGTCTGGACCTTACTGTTTAACTTTTAAATAGGCTCTGTATTCTGAAAATGTTCGGTCATTCCGCACAATAGCTTCAAATCCCTTCCAAGCAATCCAAAAAAAGATGCCTAACTCTCAAGGCGCCTCAAACTTTGGCCGACATTTTTATTCTTAGCTGAAAACATATTCGAATAGAGGAGATTTTCAGCTTTCTGGTGGTATAGGTCACCTGCCGGGGGAAGATGTCTGGACCTTACTGTTTAACTTTTAAATAGGCTCTGTATTCTGAAAATGTTCGGTCATTCCGCACAATAGCTTCAAATCCCTTCCAAGCAATCCAAAATGAGGTGCCTAACTCTCAAGGCGCCTCAAACTTTGGCCGACATTTTTATTCTTAGCTGAAAACATATTCGAATAGAGAGATTTCCAGCTTTCTGGTGGTATAGGTCACCTGCCGGGGAAGATGTCTGGACCTTACTGTTTAACTTTTAAATAGGCTCTGTATTCTGAAAATGTTCGGTCATTTCGCACAATAGCTTCAAATCCAGTACGCAATCCAAAAAAGATGCCTAACTCTCAAGGCGCCTCAAACTTTGGCCGACATTTTTATTCTTAGCTGAAAACATATTCGAATAGAGGAGATTTCCAGCTTTTGGTGGTATAGGTCACCTGCCGGGGGAAGATGTCTGGACCTTACTGTTTAACTTTTAAATAGGCTCTGTATTCTGAAAATGTTCGGTCATTCCGCACAATAGCTTCAAATCCCTTCCAAGCAATCCAAAAAAAGATGCCTAACTCTCAAGGCGCCTCAAACTTTGGCCGACATTTTTTATTCTTAGCTGAAAACATATTCGAATAGATGAGATTTCCAGCTTTCAGGTGGTATAGGTCACCTGCCGGGGGAAGATGTCTGGACCTTACTGTTTAACTTTTAAATAGGCTCTGTATTCTGAAAATGTACGGTCATTTCGCACAATAGCTTCAAATCCCTTCCAAGCAATCCAAAAAGATGCCTACTCTCAAGGCGCCTCAAACTTTGGCCGACATTTTTATTCTTAGCTGAAAACATATTCGAATAGAGAGATTTTCAGCTTTCTGGTGGTATAGGTCACCTGCCGGGGAAGATGTCTGGACCTTACTGTTTAACTTTTAAATAGGCTCTGTATTCTGAAAATGTACGGTCATTTCGCACAATAGCTTCAAATCCCAGTACGCAATCCAAAAAAGATGCCTAACTCTCAAGGCGCCTCAAACTTTGGCCGACATTTTTATTCTTAGCTGAAAACATATTCGAATAGAGAGATTTCCAGCTTTCGGGTGGTATAGGTCACCTGCCGGGGGAAGATGTCTGGACCTTACTGTTTAACTTTTAAATAGGCTCTGTATTCTGAAAATGTTCGGTCATTCCGCACAATAGCTTCAAATCCCTTCCAAGCAATCCAAAAAGATGCCTAACTCTCAAGGCGCCTCAAACTTTGGCCGACATTTTTATTCTTAGCTGAAAACATATTCGAATAGAGGAGATTTTCAGCTTTCTGGTGGTATAGGTCACCTGCCGGGGGAAGATGTCTGGACCTTACTGTTTAACTTTTAAATAGGCTCTGTATTCTGAAAATGTTCGGTCATTCCGCACAATAGCTTCAAATCCCTTCAAGCAATCCAAATGAGGTGCCTAACTCTCAAGGCGCCTCAAACTTTGGCCGACATTTTTATTCTTAGCTGAAAACATATTCGAATAGAGGAGATTTCCAGCTTTCTGGTGGTATAGGTCACCTGCCGGGGGAAGATGTCTGGACCTTACTGTTTAACTTTTAAATAGGCTCTGTATTCTGAAAATGTACGGTCATTTCGCACAATAGCTTCAAATCCCGAGTACGCAATCCAAACAAAGATGCCTAACTCTCAAGGCGTCTCAAACTTTGGCCGACATTTTTTATTCTTAGCTGAAAACATATTCGAATAGAGGAGATTTCCAGCTTTCTGGTGGTATAGGTCACCTGCCGGGGGAAGATGTCTGGACCTTACTGTTTAACTTTTAAATCGGGTCTGTATTCTCAAAATGCTCGGTTATTCCGGACAATAGCTTCAAATCCCGAGTACGCAATCCAAAAAAAGATGCCGTACTCTCAAGTCGCCTCAAACTTTGGCCGACATTTTTTATTCTTAGCTGAAAACATATTCGAATAGATGAGATTTCCAGCTTTCGGGTGGTATAGGTCACCTGCCGGGGGAAGATGTCTGGACCTTACTGTTTAACTTTTAAATAGGCTCTGTATTCTGAAAATGTTCGGTCATTCCGCACAATAGCTTCAAATCCCTTCCAAGCAATCCAAAATGAGGTGCCTAACTCTCAAGGCGCCTCAAACTTTGGCCGACATTTTTATTCTTAGCTGAAAACATATTCGAATAGAGGAGATTTCCAGCTTTCTGGTGGTATAGGTCACCTGCCGGGGGAAGATGTCTGGACCTTACTGTTTAACTTTTAAATAGGCTCTGTATTCTCAAAATGCTCGGTCATTCCGGACAATAGCTTCAAATCCCAGTACGCAATCCAAAAAAAGATGCCGTACTCTCAAGTCGCCTCAAACTTTGGCCGACATTTTTTATTCTTAGCTGAAAACATATTCGAATAGAGAAGATTTCCAGCTTTCTGGTGGTATAGGTCACCTGCCGGGGGAAGATGTCTGGACCTTACTGTTTAACTTTTAAATCCGCTCTGTATTCTGAAAATGTTCGGTCATTCCGCACAATAGCTTCAAATCCCTTCCAAGCAATCCAAAATGAGGTGCCTAACTCTCAAGCCGCCTCAAACTTTGGCCGACATTTTTTATTCTTAGCTGATAACATATTCGAATAGAGGAGATTTCCAGCTTTCTGGTGGTATAGGTCACCTGCCGGGGGAAGATGTCTGGACCTTACTGTTTAACTTTTAAATCCGCTCTGTATTCTGAAAATGTTCGGTCATTCCGCACAATAGCTTGAAATCCCGTCCAAGCAATCCAAAAAAAGATGCCGTACTCTCAAGTCGCCTCAAACTTTGGCCGACATTTTTTATTCTTAGGTGACAACATATTCGAATAGAGGAGATTTCCAGCTTTTTGGTGGTTAAGGTCGCCATACAAAAAACCTTTTTAACAACTGCTTCATACTCTGGTAATGTCACACATGATAGAACCGAAATGAATAGCAGAAATGTTGCAGGGAAAGTTAGGAGGGATTTGAGGAAGCAATTCAGTTTAGGATCATTGCCCATGAAAATATACGTTGATAAGTTAGGAAAACTTGACGAGTCTGTTTATGAGGCTGGTAATAGGGACGCTTCTAGTTGTAATCAGAAAATTTCAGCCAAACCTTTTTATGTCATCTGCTTTACTGAGGGGGGCATTAGAACGTTTCACAAGCGATCGGGGGAGGTTTTATTTTGGGATGCAACGGGTAGCTGTGTCAGGTCAACATTAAATAACAAACGCCTACTGTATTATGAGCTGTGTATTGGTCCAAAGGGAGGCAAGGGGCGTACGTTGCCTCTAGCATGGATGATAAGTGAGGATCACTCAGAACCCGTCTTACTATTCTTACATCTTACTATTCCACACGCATGTGCCAGCCACTTCATGAAAAATGTAAGGAATCTATGTAAAACAATTAATTGTCGAGGAAAATTTGTCACTTACGCCATAAGTTTGTTACTGAATGCAATATATTGGGAGGAATTTGTTTTCATTTTCAATAGCTTGGTTATTGTCTTATTATCCAAATACAAAAACGATTTGTTCATGACTCATGCCAAACAACTACATGAAGCAATAGATCATTTGGGTACAAGTAACTATGATTACAGACAAGGGGTAGGGGACACTAGCCCAGCTGAAAATAACAATGAGGCAGAAGAACAGAGCGTTCAATTTGTTTCAACAGAAGCGGAATATCTTAGTGCTATACCATCGTCCTTCAAGGTTTTTTTCAAAGATCAAGTGGAAAGGTTAAGAGGTCTAGTTGCAAACGCAGAATCACAAGATATACACGTTCTCTGTCCTAATCCAGATTCCAATGAGGTATTGCTTGATAAAATAGTTAAAGACTATCTCCCAACATGCATTCTTTGGTCTAATATATTAGTAGGCGATCTCTCTAGGTACAAATACAACGACAAAAAGTCATATGGAGAATTTAAGGCAGAAATTTCAAATATTCCTAAAACAACCGGACACGCAGAACAGAGGATGGGAGTTATGAAAATATACAGCTAGGTAAGAAAAAGATAAATCGGGTGGATGAATTTATTTCAATATTAGCACATGACTTAAAAGGAATTGAGCGGAGTTATGTCGATCATTCTACTAGGATTACTGGTAGGAAACGACAGGGTAAGGATAGGGTAAACCCTTCTAGAGCAAATTATAAAGATGAATTTCCTTCGCCTAATGTACAAGAATCCGATCATACATCGGTCCCCCGATCGGCGTCTACCCTTGGTTCTATGCCAAAACATAACCCGGAAAAGTCTGTTAGGAAACGTTCTTCAGTTACTATAAAGGAAGAATGGAATAAAAAATCAAGGAGACAAATGACTGGCGTTTTTCAGAGAGCGCCAAAAGGAATCCAAGGGGTTATTTGAGAATGTAAGTGGGATGAAAAATATACATAACAGGTGTTGGTTCAATGCGGTAGTTCAATCAATCATTAGAATACCGAACTTACAATCGTTCATAGAAAACTTTGATAATATACCTATAACTGACTTTCATAGGGATTTAGCTTTTAAAGAGATGTTCAAACTATTGAAACGAATGTCAAGAAGTGATGGGTCGACAATCCCAAACTCTGTTATCAATAATGCATTTAGAGCAGCAACCAATGCTTGTAAATTTCAGGAAGGGGGCAGCAAGACGCACACGAGTTCATAGTTAGCTTAATTATTCCATTTTTCCACGCCTGTAATCTAAAAGAATTATGCAATGCTGGTATGCATGTGCAGAGGACGTGCAAAACATGTGAGAATACCAGTCTTTCCATAGAAAATCAAACCTTTGTCTCCGTCACTATTCCAGATATTACAGATCATAATGAAGTGGTAAACATTCAGGACCTTGCCAATGAGCAGATTAAACATACTGAGGATATACTTTCAAAATGTAATAAATGCTCTCACGAAACGGCTCATCTTACTCGTGAGCTAATTAACTCACCGGAGTTGCTAATCCTACAAATTCAGAGAACAAATGGCAATAGAACTGAGGGTGGGCTCGTGGTCAAAGTTAATACTAGAGTTCGTGTTGACGAAAATATCTCACTTAGTGTAGGGAAAAGCGTATCCAGCTACAATCTTACTGCAGTTATAAGACACCACGGGGATTTCGCAAACTTGGGGCATTACACAGCAAAAGTAAATTGTCAAAATCGTTATTTCGTTATTGATGACGAGGCCGTCGGTTTGAATGACCGGAATAGAAATAGTGAGGAAATTTCGGATAGAGCTGCTTATATAGCTATCTATCATAAAACGTTGGAAATGACTGCATCTTCATGCACCAATCGGCGTGGGAACATCAATGAATTAATTTCGTCTGTCGAGAGAGGTGAAGGAAACAAAATGATAAAACAGACCAATTCACTTCCATGAAATCGCAATTAAAAACTGATTTCTTGAATGCACAGGAATTATGTAATACAGACAAACTAATGAAGGTTCTGTGTTCTGAAAGATGCTTGCGCTGCAGTCATGTGGTGTCAAAATATGTAGAAGTTGTTCCAATGTTAGATCTTCCAAATACTTTAGAAAAATATGCTGAGGAGCACCTTCAAGCACATTCTTTAAAAAATTGCAATGCACTTGTTCAACTAACGAAAAGGTCAGGCAGTGTAGGCTTGTATCTCCTGCAAAGGTTTTAATAGGGATTGTAGAGAAAGATGTTTCTTTAACAATAGAAGAATCATTGCCTATATGCTCAAAGGGGTTTGGGAACCTGGGTACCTACAAGCTGCTCAATGTAGTCATTGTAGGTAGTAATGGTGTAGAGACATATCAGCGGGAAGGAGAAACTTACAAACTTGTTAAGGGTGGTAAACGAACAAGTCACGAGTTTAACTCAACGCAAATCCAGAGCAAAACTAGTGACCAAGATTATTTCCTCATATACATAAATAAACACGTCATAGATTACACTAGAAAACTATCGGTTAAGTCAGGGTTAATAGGAGCACTAGCGGGGTTAGCTAAAGGGTTTAACAATACGGTTTTAGATAACATTCCTGCAATCCATGGTGATGAGTTACCTGAAAGTCATACTGTAAACAAGTTTTGTTTGGGAAGAAGAGATCTTTCAATTCTAACCACTAATGATTGGTTTAACGATGTAATCATCACATCATATATCACCTTAGTCAATCAAAACGTTCCGTCGTCTGCTCATCAGGTTTTAGTCATGGATGCTTGCTGGGCCGGTAGTAGAATAACAAAAAATCGCAATCCACATTGGTATACGGCTGAAGCAAATCAGCTCAATAGGAACAGAAATTGGGTGCTTTATAATTTAGTTGTACTTCCCATATCTTATAGTAGCCATTGGATTCTTTTTGTAGTTGAACCCAAAGCTTTAATCTTAACTATCATGGATCCCCTTGGAAAAGCGTCCACAGAAACAATACTAGCCGCAAAAGAGCAATCCAATTATGTGAATTTCTTCGAGCTCTTACAGATGTAGACTCATTTAATATACAGACTAATATCAGTAAATGGAAAATAATAATTCCAAATGGACTGCCGCAACAAATGGATGGACATAACTGCGGAGCTTTTGTTTGCATGTATGCACGGTCTGTTATAGAAAGAAGATGGTTACAAATAGATTCAACAGAAAAATCTATGAGTAGAATTAGGAATGTAATGCTTCAAGAAATACTGGAGAAGAAATTAGTACCATTGTAAAGTTTAACACCATATGTCAAATACCAAGTCCCTCAATAAATTTGGCAGACTATCTGAATTTGCAACTGTGGTTCTGTTTATCTATCTATCTAACTATCTATCTACGATTAAAACGAATTTGTTTTCCTTTTCTAAACAGATTAATGAACTTTATTAAAAATTATATGAACATTATTTGCAGTATTTTGTAAGCCTTGTTTATAATGAGCTCAATCTATTACAATTCTTCTGTCCCATTTGCAGCCAACATAAAATTCTGTAGAACTTTGCAAGAATTATGAACATGCCACGCAAAAAGGGCAATTTCTAGAAAAAAGGGCACCTTCAAAGGAAATCTCAAAGCAAAAATATACAATTTTTTAGACATTGGTATATATATACCCCTATATTGTGTTTACATTATCATGATTTCAATATTTGTTTCACTTTATACATCATACTGTGCAGTTAGGTGTGATGGTCTGAAAATTCATTTGCGAGCGAGCATAGCGCGAGGAAAAAATGAAAATTTGTGCGGTCGAAGTGCCAAAAATTACATCTTATAAAGAAGAAAAACCCAATCCTGATGGGGTTATAAGCACATTCTCATAACGGAAGACTGAAAAGACCTTTGATAAGTAACATGATTATAACATCTATAAATGCGAGCGAGCTTTGGGGGAAATTGCTCTTAGTCGCTTGAAATTAGGGGCACGTTTAATGGTGAGAAGAAAAGGGGACACTTATCGAAAGGGATAAGACACTTATTAGAAGAAAAAAGGAGCACGTGTCAAAGTACAAAGGCACTCACCAGAGATGAAAAAGGCACTTATGAGAATGGGAAATGGGCATTTGTCGACAGAAAAGAGGCACCCATCAGATTTTGATAGGGGCATTTAGAAGAAGTGAAAAGGAGCATTTATGAAAAAGGAATAGGCTCCTTATTAGAAAGGAAAAAGGGGCACGTATCATTGTTAAAAAGGGCAATTATAAGAAGTGAAAAGGGACACTTATGGCATCTGAAAAGGGGCACTGACCATATATGAAAAGAGGCACTTATGAGAATGAAAAAGGGGCACTACTAATAAAGGAAATATGCATTTGTTGAAAGAAAGGGGCATCGATCAGATTTTAATAGGGGCATTTATCGGAGGTGAAATGGGTTTTTTATGAGAAGGGGGAAGTGGCTCTAATTAAAAAGAAAAAGTGGCACATGTTAAAATAAACGGGGCATTTTTAGAGATGAAAAGAGCACCAATCAGGAGGGGAAGGTACTTGTCAAAGTAAAAACGAGTATCTCTCAGAATTGAATAGGGTCATTTACAAGAGATGAAAAGGGGCACTTAAGAGAAGGGAATGTGCTCTTTTTATAAATGGGGGCATCGATCGGATTTTAATAGGGGCATTTATCGGAGGTGAAATGGGGCTTTTTTGAGAAGGGGGAAGTGGCTCTAATTAAAAAGAAAAAGAGGCACATTTTAAAATAAGCAATTCATTTATCAGAGATAAAAGGGGTCATTATGAGAAGGGGAAGGGGCACTTATAAGAAGGAAAAAGAGCATTTATTAGCCAGGAAAAGCGGGACGTGTCAAAATAAAAGGGGCATTTATTAGAGATGAAAAGAGCACTAATCAGGAGGGAAGGGGCACTTTTCAAAGTAAAACAGTATCTCTCAGAATTGAATAGGGTCATCTGCAAGAGATGAAAAGGGCACTTATGAGAAGGGGAATAGGCTCTTTTTATAAATGGGGCACTCATCAAAGGAAAAGGGCACTTATTAGAAAGGAAAGGGGCTCATGTGAAAATATAAGGTGCGCTTATCCGAGTTAAAAGGGGTAGTTATTAAAAGGGGAAGGGACACTTGTCAAAGTAAAACGAGTATCTCTCAGAATTGAATAGGGTCATTAACAAGAGATGAAAAAGGGCACTTATGAGAAGGGGAGGGGGCTCTTTTTTAATAAATGGGGGCATCGATCAGATTTTAATAGGGGCATTTATCGGAGGTGAAATGGGTTTTTTATGAGAAGGGGGAAGTGGCTCTAATTAAAAAGAAAAAAGGCACATGTTAAAATAAATAAACGGGGCATTTATTAGAGATGAAAAGAGCACCAATCAGGAGGGGAAGGCACTTGTCAAAGTAAAAACGAGTATCTCTCAGAACTGAATAGGGTCATTTATTAGAGATGAAAAGAGCACCAATCAGGAGGAAGGCACTTGTCA
>CP137672.1:31911342-32033842 GCA_037976565.1 Mesocentrotus franciscanus | reverse complement strand
ATTATTTTGGTGATATACAGTGTAAACCTCCCTGTTTGTTATGTTACAGAGGTGATACACGCGTAATATAATTATAAATTCGTTTAGAGAGAGTTTGGTAGCCTATAGGTACAAATGTTCTCATGAATATCGATGTACAGTGTTATCGCGAGTTTGCACAATATTATGTTGAACAGATTACGTCCCGCCATTACAGGGGCGGCGGAGCGTCTTTCAAAGTGGGGGCACCAACAAAAAAGGGCACTTTCTGGGGAAAAGAGGCACCTACAAAGTGTTACCTCAAAGCGAAAAAAAACACTTTAATTTTAGGCTTAAATCGAATAACTTCGCATCCTCGGTCAAGACAGTATGCATTCTATCTCATGGACTGTCGGTTTCGTGACCTGTAGTCAATGTAAATATGTCTCAAACCGATCCATTTATTTCTCTTACCGTGATGATTATAATTCTGAAGTAATTGAAAGGCTAAGTTCACTAAAATCTGTTTTTAGTTCCCCTCATCTTACATGTATTTTTTAGTTGAGACTTCTAACAGAAATTGTATTCAAATATCCACATAGGGGACTGTTCGGACAGGCGGATGTATATAATGTACTTTCTTTAATCTCTAATTTATTCTTACATACTACAGATGGGACTACAGAGGTGTATCAATGTTTTCCTTCTTCTCCATCTTGCCTCAGCGACTGGTAATTATGCTTTTCATTTTAATAAAATTTCCTAAATAGGATCTTATATCTTATTATTTTTAAATACTTGTAACACTGATGGTAAGAAAGCGAAGGTAAGCTACATGGATCAGTTACTGGAAATCTTTAAATTTGACCTCGGGTTTTCAAAGTAGCTAATGATTGGAAATGGGAAATTTGTATCATACTTCATATTCATGAATTTTAATCAGGACAGCGAAAGATGAGTTTTACTATGAAAACTGTCCATTGGGAAATTTCGATGTGGACGTGAACAATAATATTATATATGGTCATAATAGTAGGAAGAAAAACAAAGTGATAATAATGTCTTTCCATAGCGCTTTTATCATGAAAATTAATGTTGCTATCCTCTTGTAATGTCTGTATTCTATTAATCTTGAACAAAGGGAAACTTATGAACCTCAGACAAACTTCCTTGTCAAACCTGATTTTGAACAAAAGCTTACGCCCAGCGTCGGGTTAAATTTTAGTAGAATACGGGATTTTGTGTTGTCAGAATCGTTGCCATGCATGGCTTCCTTATCAGCGCACAATGCATTTTCACGGAATAAATCCTACCAGGTAGCCATTCAGCCCCTGGGTCGAGAGACACTACTGTAGGTAAAATGCCAGGGCATACGCAACAAGAGTATAGTATTTTCAAACTCTCAACTTCTTGATCGAGAATCAAACGAAAGAACCGCTATAGGCACAGGTGCTTCCAGATAATGATGATGGACAGTATGTCGATTTGAACTACAATATTATTCAAACCCCACATTCGGTTTATAGGTTTTTGTTTAAAATCTCTTTTAACAAAGGAAATTAGTCTGAGGTCTACTTGTTTTCCCTTTTCGTTAAACATAATGTTCGACCCAGGGTCTGATTTAACTGATTTATTATTAGAATACGGACCCATGCTTCCAAGCTATTGATAACCTCGCAGGAGGCGCAGTGGCTCAGTGGTAGAGCAGTGGTCTCGTAACCGGGAGGTCCCGGGTTCGAAACCAAGTCGATGCGCTATATAGTGCCCTTCGGTAAGGCATTAATCCTTATTACCAATTCCCTCGGAGAGGACTAAAAGCCACCGGTCCGCTGGTCGTTTACCTCCAAGCATACACATGCTTTCATAGCAGTCAGGTAACACAAACAAACAAACCTTTCTGTTTCTAGATGTGAACCTCTTACCAGAAGCCCCCACCTGTTCGCCCATTCCAATCTGCAACGGACGACCTTTGGCCTTGATGGATGATGTCATCATTGAATCTCTCATGAAAGAATTAGGACTGGGATTGGTCGAAAATAACCATATAACACACATCTTCTGTTATGTATCTGAGCGTAAGTAAGCATAGTATATTAGTCTAAGTATTTCTTGTAATAATTATGTAATCCATTAAGTAAAAACACACAATATAATCATCATAAACAGGGTGGCGCGACAAAGGGTGTATATAGGAGCCTATAGGAGCGCTTGCCCCAAAATGGTGGTTTCACCCTCGTTGTAACAATACTCTGGCTTCGCCCCTGTATTAATTTATCGTAAAATTAATGTCAGAGATATTATATTGGTCAGTGGTGTATCCAGAAACTACTCAAAAGAGTGGCAAAATCTGCCTGCATTCTGAGGTAACCCTGTACACCTATTAAATGGGCTCTGAATTGAATTTTGAGTCTGAATGGATAAGGTATTGTATTATTATGATAATTAATCACATGGGCTTTTTACTGACGTCGTTTTCAAAATGGAGGGCCTTTCCGACCTTCAACTCCGAATTGCCAAGCTCCATCCTAGCATTATTTTGAATCTTTCTAGCCCTATATTTTGTTAACATTAAAATCCTAAGATAAGTGTCATTTTCATCGTATACTAGCTCACAAAGATAATTATGAAGGTCAGCAAGCAAGCGAGCTTTTTTTTTTTTTTTTTAACTTACGCTTTCCGAGGGGTGAGGGAGGATTCCGTTCCGATGATGAGTGGGGGGTGATCACAATCAGGAGCTGAGATTTCTCGCGTGATCACCCACACACGACTCTATTGGAGATAGAATGATGTGAGATTTTGACAAACAAATCAGACGTTCTGTACTTTTTTTTTTTTTAATTTAAGTTTTCCCGGCCACTTTCGCAGCTTTATTTTCAGTCCATTTGTTTGATAAGATGGTCCTTTAATTTAGCTCAAACACCATTTTCAGCGGAGACAGTCATTCAATAGTTAAGCGTGTCGGGCACCAGATTTTGCACTTTTATCATTCAAAATCTCAGTCTAGCGCGTGTGGCAAGATTAATTCAAAATCGTCGGCAATAGTCGAAAGGTGATCTCGGGCATTCACATACGCGAATATATGAGCAGTCAATTTCGTAAAATTTTCATTCAAAATAATATGGATTTAGTTTTTTGTAGGTCCCTACCCGTTGTTTACTTTCAAATCCCTGAAAATGATATGATTTTGATTTATTCCGTGTGCATAAAACATGAATTTGAATGAGAAACAAGTCATGTTAATTTGATTGACTAAACTGCGAATTTGAATGCACGCAAAATGAATTTGATTGGTAAAGTTGCGAAATTTGCCGGGAAAACCTATATATTAAAAAATATTAAAAAGAATTTGTCATTACTATAAGAGTAATTTATTTTTAATTTTGTCAATTTTGCAAGTTAGCAGCTTATTGATTTTAAATTTTCGATTCCATGAGAAGTGTGCGTATGTGTGTTTGAGAGGGAGTTGTACAGACCCCCTCCCTTAGAGGTGGGGGATGTATACACCCCCATCCAAGGATTAACGCCCGTGGTGTCTGGTGTATACTGCAACACTTTGAGATAGCATACAAAAGTACAGCTGCTGAAAAAACAACGGATTTTCCCTTTTGTCTCACAGCTTGCCGTAGTAATCCGTGTCGCAATGGAGCAACCTGCCAGAATGTGGGCGATGCTTTCATGTGCTTGTGTGGTCCTGCTTTCGAGGGGTTATTGTGCGAGATTGGTAAGTGTATGTTTTTTATATTTTTTTTAAATATTTGTTTATATTCATGATAGTATTATTAAATAAAGATAAATCAAACCTTAACAGAAAACTACTCTATAAAAGAAGTATAAAATATCAGAGAAGCAGACTGATGAAAGTTTGAACGAAATCGGACAAACGATAAGTTATGAATTTTTAAAGGTTGTAATGTATATGGGAACTTCAAATTGGCTGAATCGATAATGTCACTGTGATGTAGTGGCGAACAAGTTTCCCATTTGTTCCAGCACACAAAATGACAAATAAACAAAAAATATCAAAATGTATGACTCAGGAGCGTCTAATCTTTTTAGAGGACCTAGGCTATAATGATTTACTATTCATAATAATTTTTAGTAGTAGCCCCAAGGAAGAAGGCACTTCAAGGAAAAACGGAAATTGAAGATATTTTTGTACACGACAAACGGGAGAGTTGTCCGTGACTATACGTCATAATCCACTGACAAAATTGCCAATTTGAGATCCCCATAGCTATAGTGATTTCATATATTTTAAACATTCATGACTCTTTTATTATTAGCCCGATTTATTTCAAACTTTCGACACTATGTCTCTCTTATTTTTCCGCTTTCATACACAGGAACTTATTACAAAGGTTGGATTGCCCTATACGGACGGATCCAAGATGTCTGACCATGTTGTTTCCCATTCGTTTCGAAATATCATGTTACTAAACACTTGTTTTATTTAAATAACCGTATACCTAAAGACATCTATAAATTTGCTACGTGAACGAAGGGTTTATAGCAAATGGTAACATTTCATTTTAATGATTTTCAGCAAGATTGAGTCAGTTTTATCATTTTAAAATAATTTAAATAAATGACAGTTAAAAATGTTCCTTTGTGCTAAATTATCAGTCTTCTCAAATACCTGCTAGACAGTTTCAATCACTTGGGAAAAAAGAAACTTCTTCTTTATCTCTAAATCACTGCTAATTAGTATTAAAATCTCACCGAATGAACTGTTTTATCCTCACATAGCATTACACAAGGTCTTCATCTTAACTACCACATCCTTGTTGATTGGCTACTTTCCAGTGAAGGTCCAATTGTTCAATGCTACCTTTCATGAGGTTTATCTGCCATATCGCTCATTTCGAATGAAGGTGGATCCCGCATCTGAAAAGATATATCTGTTATCTGAATCGGCAAAAACGAAACGGATGATCATTTGTCGGACAAATTTTTATGGAAGTGAGATGGAGATTATGCTGAGTGACATTGAAGGGTCTACAAGTAAGTTAATTGTTTTAAACGTGTATCAGTTCTTTCAGTCCGATCACGTATTTCATTGGAAGAAAAAAAACTTTGAAAATAAAACTGTCAGTTGTCAATTGAAATTAAGTGTTCGTGCCTTTCCGACTTACCTTAGAATGAATTCCCACTTCAGAGTGATCTCACATGTATTTCGTTGACGTAGATCGTATGTCAATTTATTACGTAATCAATATGTAAGCCTTTATTTAAAAAAAATCCCATATAAAAATGTACGATATTGACATTTTTTTTAAAGTCGCCTCAATGATGTAGAAGACGAACAATTCAGTTAGGAAACATATACATGTATAATATATTTGTACACTGTTCTCCATAAAGTTGATTTTTGTTTTCTTATTTCTTTTCATTAAATGATTGTGACAATATGGTTTATTCTCGAAAAGTTTATATCTTCTCAGAACTTTATTGATCAATCTCTATGACTCTTTAGATTGATCAATACAGTTCTGATAAGACATACACTTTTCTATCATGAATATACCATATTTTAACAGTCATTTTTATAAAAAATAGATGAGAAATACTTATTCCAACTTTATGGCTAACAGTGTATTTGCTTATAATGATAATGATAAAGTAATGAAATGTTATCCATGAAAATCTGAGTGAGAAAGACGTAAGTTTAATCGCAAAATGTTACACACAGTTATTCCAGATTTAGCAATGGACTTTGAACGACAACATATATACTGGATTGAACGTTACTCGACCTTGCGCATTAAGCATTTCAATGGCACTGATCTAGGGGAAGTTGATATGTCAGGCATGACCCTCTATTCACTCGATCTAGACAGATCAACCAGGTAGGAAGTATTGGACATATTTCTCAAAATATTTGTTTCTTTTCATTCGCATCATTATATTTTATTAATTTCTTTATTTTGTTTTCTTCGCAGATAATTAATGCCTTTGATTTTACAGTGTTGTTAATTTAATACATAATACTACGATCGTAAAGGCAATTTCAATAGCGTGGTGCGTCGCCTATTGAAATGTGCGAACATGACAATGGCATAACGTAATCCGAACATGATTTCTATGATGCAATATATAAGGTATCCTTTTGATATTGGTCTTGAATTGATTTCTTGAATTTTTTAAATTGTGTTTAATGTAAATGTAGACAAAAGCAAACCGGGCATTGTAACTTTGTGGGAAACGTAAACATAGGGCCCTATACATGTGTAAACTATTATTTTTAAACCTATCACAAGAAACAATTTCTTCTATCACTTAAATTCACATAGATGGTTATCATATCAGTCTTTGAGTGGTTATGAATATGCTTCTGTTCCACTGTTTTTACTGGAAGAAAGTAATGACTTAAACTAAGAAAATAAAACATTCGTGTTTTCATCAATCAATAATAATTATATTAAACAGAGACATAGAGAGAGAGGGAGAGAGAGAGAGCAAGAGAGAGAGAGAGAGAGAGGGGGGTAGAAAGAGGGATGCTTGGGGATTTAGTGAAAGAAAAGAAGAAGAGAATGAACAATACGGGGGAGGTAAAAGTGAGGTGAGCATGGTGTATATTGTAAGTCAATAGACCGGGTAACTATAAGTATATTCAAATTTGTTTCTTTCTCGGGGACCTAGTGACGAGGTATTCCATTAACCTGTCATTAATGAATTAACTACAATAACAACAACAAAATCCAGTCAGCATTCATTACTTTCTGGTACGTCGAGCGACACTCGGGCAGGCTTTCAGGTTGTCAAGAAGAACCTTTCTTTAAACAGTATGGACACAATTTGAATATGTTAGTAAACCGGTCTATTGGAAAATAAGATTTGTAACAGGCTGTCTTTTTTTACTTTTCAGGACAGATTTTACTCGGTCTATCACAGATTCACCTCAATTTTATTTTGTACTCGTTTCCCCTCACCTCCTCCCCCTCTCTCTCTCTCTCTCTCTCTCTTTCCATCTTCCCCGTTTCACCTCTCCCATTTTCTCTCGGCCATCGCCCACATCTCTCTCCCTCTTACTTTCAATATTTCTCTCCCTATCTTCTCTGTTTTCCCTCACGCATTTTCTTTTTGCCATCGCCCCCATCTCTCTCCTCACCTGTTATTTGGTCATTCTCTCGTCTGTCATCTCCCTCTCTATGTCTTTCCATCTCTGCTTCCTACACAGGGATCTATTCGTTGGTGTTGGTCCTCCTCATAGTAAAACAGGGAGAATACTGAAGAAGAACCTAGACACTGGTAAGAGAATGACCATTGCTAGAAACCTTGTGAAAGCGCCAAAGAGGATTACATTGTCTCCTAACGGTGAGTCTCTCAAACCTTACGTAACCCCGTCACATTCCAAGGCAACAACAACGACAACAACAACAATACAACTACTACTATTACTACTACTACTACTACCAAAAAATAATCATAATAATAGTAATAATAATGATTATAATAATAATAATTAGAAGAATATAAGAAGAAGAAAATGGAGAAGAAGAAGAAGATTAATGAAGATTAAAAATATGATTATAATTATATTGTAATAGTGATGATAGAAGAAGAAAAAGGAAAAGAAGAAGAAGATTATAATCATCATAATGCAGATTGTTACCATTATTACGATAATGACAATAAGAATGATGTTTGTGATACTTCTTTAGCGTTCACATCCACCCACGCAAGGTGACCAAGGCTCTTGCTATATAGGATGCCGATTTCCATGCTCACGGAATTTAAGAAATTCTTTTTAACCAGTAAGCATGCGGGTGGGGAGTGGCAAGTGTAGATTAATGTCTTGCCAAAGGGGCTCGAACCCACGACCCTCGTGTCTCCAGTCAAGTGATCAACCACTCGACTAGACGATCGATACCACTTCCCTGCGATGTTAAAAATCAACTCCTTCTCAAAACTATTGTTTCCACAGAATCCCGTATCTACTGGACTTATCAAGGTGTCTACGGGATCTCCTACATGGATATCAATAGCGAAGACGATGCAGAGAAGAAAATTCCCATGAACGATTTGAAGGGTACCCCGCACGCACTAACCAGTTACAACTCCCAGTTGTATTTCCTGGCCGGCATCCAATTATTTAAACTCCACGAGGACGGCCAGAACATCGTAGGAGTCAACGTACTAGGCAATAGTTTCGACACTGGATTCCCATTAATTATCTCCGATAGCCGAAATTCTCTGCGAGATATGCAAATTTCTAATTGAGGGCAAATCCAAATATCGTCCCATAATAATTATGTAACAAATCAAATTAGATATTTGAGTTTATAAAATAGTAATATTGATAACGCTGATTGATTGTGAACACGCCTAATAAACATCAAGTACAACCAATAATCAATAATCAGAAAATCATGCCTAAATTTATTGATTTCTACATCGTTTATTATTCGCCATGAATGGCCTAATATACCTACGGGGATATTTTTTCCAATCAAAATTAATGGCGAAACATAAAAATAAAATGAGAAAAAGAAAGATAGGAAAATTAAGGCGAGGGGCAAGCAACACAACAAAATAATACGATAGACCTACAACCCTTGCCACGCCCCACTCACTCTATGACCTTGTGTTTCATCATTCATCCACCCATTCCTCAAATAAATATGTAGGCTATGGTGCCCCCTGTCACCAGTGTCCTCTTGTTGTCTGGACTCATGCTACGCCACTGTTTGCCGTTACCCCCTACACTGCCTAGGATAGTGTATCTGGGGGGTAGTTGTCCTAGAGGATGGTTGTCCTAGGGGTAGTTGTCTGGGGGTAGTTGTCCGGGGTAGTAGTCCTGGAGGGTGGTTGTCTGGGGGTAGTTGTCTGGGGGTAGTTGTCTGGGGTTAGTTGTCCGGGGGTAGTTGTCCTAGGGGGTAGTCGTCCTTACGGGTGGTTGCCCTAGGGAGTAGTTGTCTTAGGGGGTAGTTGTCCTAGAGGGTGGTTACCCTAGGGGTGGTTATCCGGGCGTGGTTGTCAAGGGGGTAGGTGTCCGAGAAACGTTTTATTGGATTGGTGATCATTCAGTTCAAAATCGGCCCAAATCGGAGAAAATCATACAAAGTGTGTATTAAAAGTTATTAAGTTATGATCTCGGGAATGTTCCCATTATAAATCAAATACGAATGTAAAATTAATGGCATACATTGCCTGAAATTCTGTGTTAACAGTCGACAAGGCCAGGCAGGGAGCCAGTAGTACATGAGTAGAAAGCCCCCGGGAGAAAGCCTCGGGAATTTAGCTGACCCGGAAGCTGACATATCTTTATCGCTGTACACGACGTCATTAATATCACCAATTAGATGAGCCAGAGTAGCAGAAACGTGACCATGTTGACCATATTGACCATATTGACCGCGGTGGTGCTATGTCTCAAAAATACTCGATGCATGGAGCGGTGGGTCCATTGTTTGAGCAGCCTGACTTTCATTTCAAATCTGCATTTTTGTATATATATATATATATATATATTATTTTTTGGTTTTGGGGTTTTTGTTTTTGTTTGTGACCATTGATGGGCTGGAGACAAGTATTAATTACCCGTTGATCTTGATGACTGGGATTATCAAGCCCGAACTCCTCACTCTTCATCAATAATTATTATCTGTATAGCATTCAATTGTTTTGAGTCTATCTGTTTTATTGTAATTGACTGAACTTGTGTTGATGAGCGGGAATGTCAAAACCCTCTTTGCCATTTTATAATTGTACTCCGATTTTTTTTTTAAAGATATCGCCCTCTATTTCGTGTGCCAAAAATACACCCTTTACTCGGGTGGTCGGGCTCTGCTCTGTTGCTCAACTATTGTAACTGTGACCAAGATGGGTCTTATTGTATTTTCATTTGTATTTTATATTGAAATTACCCACACACTTGCACTTCGTACACACACAAACGCACCAGCACCCACTAGTAAATGCACCGATATCACACATGCAGTTGTTCATCCTCCGAATTTCCGGTACTTTACATATTCGTATCGTTAAATGGATTCACACGCGCACACTCCCGATATTCTTGTCGACGATATAAATGATAGCAAATATTACACACCCTAGAATTCAATAATACATTTTCTTACAATCCAGACAATATTTCACTTTTACATATAAACTCCAGAAGTCTGAACAAAAATTTCGAATACGTTGAAAACCTTTTACACTCTTTAAATAATTTTGCATTTTCCGTCATTGGAATAAGTGAGACATGGTTACATCAGAATTCTCCAGATTTGTTCAATTTGCCTAATTATAATTTGATTAGGGAAGATCGCAAAGGAAGAAGGGGTGGCGGTGTTGCGTTTTATATTGCACAAAACCTAAATTTCAAAATCCGTTCCGATTTTAAACTAACACAAGCGGAATCATTATTTATTGAAATTAATAACTCAAATGTCAAAAATGTCATTATAGGTTTAATTTATAGACCCCCTGACTCCTATTGTGAATTATTCTGTGACGAACTGGATTTTTATCTTCATAAAATAGGGGATGAAAATAAACATATTTTTATCCTTGGTGACTTTAACATCAACTTCTCCCCCTCATCTGATAACAGTAACTCAACCAATTGTATGCAGTTGATGCACTCATACGGATTTTTTCGATTATTAATAAACCCACCAGAATAAATTCACATTCATCAACTCAGATTGACAATATTTTTTCAAACGTACATAATAACATAACCATCGGTGGAATATTGTGTTCTGAAGTTTCCGATCACCTACTCATATTTTTAACTTGTGAATGCAAAATAAGTTGCCTTAAATCATTTGATGAGCTTATATATCGCAAAGAATCCAAACGTAATATAGAATTGCTGAAACAGGATTTATTTTTAGAGGATGGGCTGTTGTATATAATGTAAATGAGGTCAATATCGCATATAAACATTTTAGTAACAAATTGCAATATTATTATGAAAAAATATCCCTTTAGGCAAAATGAAAAATAAGCGAAATAAACCCAGGAATCCTTGGATAACGAAAGGTTTATTGAAATCAATACAAACACGCAATCGCCTCTACAAATTACACTTACGCAATCCAACTGACACTAACCTAAACACATATAAAATTTATCGCAACAAATTAACAAAACTAATTCGTACATCCCGTAGATTGCATTTTTCTAATAGAATAAAAAGGCCAGTTCAAACACTAATGCAACTTGGAAAATCATCAAAGAGGTTATGGGAAAAAACAGATCCCCACCCACGGATAATATCACATTAAATGGCACTAAAATACATGATCATAGTCTTCATGCAAATTCATTTAATTCATTTTTTACGAATATCGGCCCTGAACTCGCCAGCAAAATTAACAGAACTCGCGCTCACTTTACAGACTATCTTTCCAATAAATACCAAGAGTCTCTCTTTTTAAACCCGACAAATCCTAGCCAAATTATTAGTATTACCCAATCTCTTAACAACTCAAAATCTCACGGTTTCGATAAAATAAGTATGTCTCTCCTAAAAGAAATAATTTACCCACTTGCAAAGCCTCTAACTCACATATTTAATCACTCGTTATCACAAGGTGTTTTCCCTGATCTGTTAAAAATAGCAAAAGTCAATCCCATTCTAAAAAAAAATGATCCCCACGAAATTAGTAACTATCGTCCAATTTCCCTACTTCCAAGTATATCCAAAGTCTTAGAAAAAATCGTTCATAATAGGCTACATAAATTTATCACTAAACACAAAATACTCAATTCAAATCAATATGGCTTCAGGAAAAATTACTCATTGACAACTGACCTAGCATTAATTCAAATTTATGACAAAATTACAAGTGCCATAGCTAACAAAGAACATGTTATAGGTATATTCTGTGACTTGAGTAAAGCATTCGATACGCTCAATCACACTATTCTACTCTCCAAACTCAGTCATTATGGAATTCGGGGTCAGCCACTCTTATGGTTTAAAGATTATTTAACAAACAGAAAACAATATGTTACATTCAATAGTTATGATTCTGATCCTCTTTTGATTCAATGCGGTGTTCCTCAAGGCTCCATCTTAGGTCCACTATTATTTCTTCTTTATGTAAATGATATTATCAATACATCCCCCCTTCTTTCTTTTATCTTATTGCCGATGACACAAATATATTTTATTCTCATAAAGACCTTAATTCTTTAAACAATATTTTGAATTATGAAATTAACAAAGTATCAAACTGGTTTAAGTCCAATAAACTTTCTCTTAATACAAAAAAGACCCATTTCATGTATTTTAAACATCATTCTCATAATACAGATACACCGATATATATCAAAATCGATGATATGCTGCTAGAGAAGAAAACTAAGTCCAAGTTTTTGGGAGTACTTATAGATGAAACTTTGACTTGGAATGAGCATTTACACCATGTTACAATGTCCATTTCCAAAAGTATTGGAATAATCTCCAAGATAAAGTTTCTTCTACCCCATGCAACCTTATTTCTACTTTATAATACGCTAGTTCTCCCGTATATAACATATTAAAATTAATTCTATTTTTAAACTGCAAAAGAAGGCCATACGTATTTGTACAGGTTCGCATTTCTTAGCTCACACTGATCCTTTATTTTACAAACTTAAAACACTAAAAATTGTCGATTTGAACACTATTCAAGTAGCAGTCATTATGTTTAAGTACATTAATAATCAACTTCCACCATCCTTTGATAACATGTTTAGGTTTAATAGTTCTGTTCATTCGTACCCTACTCGCATATCTGGAAACTTCCACCTTACAAATCCCAAATTATCAATAAATCACAAATCTATTAGACATTCTGGTCCGGACATTTGGAATAATTTTCCCGACAACATAAAGTCCTGTTCAACTATCTACTCCTTAAAAGCTACACTTAAGCGACAAATAATACAATCATACGCTCCCCACTCTTTAAATTAGTATAAATCCGTGACTTATTTTATACTTAAGCATGCAACTGCTTTCTGCACCCACACCTGCACTTGCACTGCACCCACTTGATCACTCAGTTTTCCCAAGAGAGTTATGTCGCCAAAAATTTTTTTTTTATGAGGCCACCATCCATCTCCAGCCTAACCGCTCACGATGTTGGTCTCCTGCGTTTTAAATTACCTCTCTAATTTATTGAAAAATGTTTACTATGTATTTGTTATCTTTTGTGTATGCTTCGTACATGTTTATTGTATGATATAATTGTACATGACCTTCTATTTAATTACTTTTGTAAACATGTTATTCATTGTATTTGTTATTGTTCGAATTTTTGTAATTTGAGTTTGAATTTGTATCTTTTTGAACGCAGAAATAAAACCAATCAAACAAACAAATATTGCCCATATTGTTGTCGTAAACAAGCATGTCACATGCTGGTACGCGAAGCATAGGGGCTTCATTATGTGTTTTTACATTAGCAAGCTGCCGTAACCGAAAGTTATAGACAACCGGCTTCCCGACCAGCTTTCAATTCGGAGTCGGGATCTAGGAAAATACCCCTCAACGCGTATAGCAGGATTTTGAAAAAGTGCCCTATTTGTTGAAAATTGACGTTTTTTAACCCCTAAACGCGGCACCGCGCGGACCGCGTCCAATCTATAAAAAAAAAAACTTTCAAAATGTACCCTAAGCAAGTATTTTATCGAAGCCCCAAGTCACACCCTGAGCAAGTATTTCTGGGAGGTTTTCCTACCCTATACAAGTGTCATTTATCATTAATTTTAGAAAATGTCTATACCCTGAACTTCCCTAACAGTTTTCTGCACACGGTTGTGGCATTTTTCTAGATTAACAATTTAACAGTGTAATCGGCGTGCTGGTTTAACACTTAAATAGTGCTCCTTTTAATCTCGTCATCTTGTGTGTATAGATTTATTAATAATGTACCCTTTTAAAGTGAGCGATGTGTGATTTATACACCTTTTTTCTTTAAAAATGTGGTTGTTTTTGATACCCTAAATGAGATGTTGTACAAGCTGGAACATTACCCCCGGAAAAACAACTGCATGTGTTATTTTAGGATTGCATGTTTGAGTCATTATGACTACTGGTACCTTTTAATCATGAATTGTATTATTTCAGATCAAGAGGCACTTAAAATTGCACATATGTTTTTATTACGATCGTACTATACTAGTTCTGCATTTTGTAGATACAATAGATAACAAATTTGGGTGTTATTAATCGCATTCCTGTGTATTCATTTTTTCCCGAATTTAATATGGAAGGTCCAAAATCATGATGGTCAACTTATTTCTATCTTTAAATATCTTTTTTCTAGATAAAGACACTGATAAGTTTCATAAAAACGCTCACTTTAAATAAGTTTTAGCACAGACCCTCATGACTATGATAATCAAGATATAGAATGAAAGGCATTTCCTTTTGTGAACGGTTTCTTTGTTATGACTACCTACCTAATGTCATTATTGTGCCTCTAATATTTTGGACTAACTTGAAGCTGATAAAAATCATTTCAAAATGTCCCAAAACATTTGAAAATACCGTCCATTGCACTTATACAAAGCCCTTTATTTGACAGTGACTAAAATAAGGGATACTAAGTCTTAAATGTAATGTAACTTAATTGACTTTGAAGGCCTATGTCATATCAACGTACCCAATGCTTGCATTCATTTCGATGATAATAAAGCCTGTCATTCCTTGATTTCATCCAAAGCTCGTTCGCATTTTTAAATTGATATAATCATGTTTCTTATTAAAGATAATTTCGGTTTGTCATGATTAGATTGTGCTTAAAACCCCATCAGGGTTGTTCTTTCCTCTTTATAAGATGTAATTTTCGCACTGCGACCTCACAAATCTTAAATTTTTTGCTCGCTCGCTTCGCTTTCTCGCAAATAAATATTCAGTCCATCACACCCAACTGCAAAAGTATGATGCTTAAGCAGTATCTTGGACCATGTAAAGAGAGAAACAAACATTAAAATCATCCCTGATAATATAATCACAATGTAGGGGTATATACCAATGTCTAAAAATTGTATTTTTAGCTTTGAGATTTCCCTTTGTAGGTGCCCCCTTTTTCCAGAAAGTGGCCTTTTGTGTTGGTGACCTCCCCCGGCCCCCCCCCACTTTGAAAGACGCTCCGCCACACCTGCCTGGACCCCACGCCGTATAACGCTCCGCTCACTTCGCTCCCTATGCTCTACTTGGACACTCAGATTCCAGTGCCCCCAATATAAAACGGATTGACGCCCCTGAATTTATTAGATGGTTTTAATTGATTTTTTTTCCTTTCATAGTTGTGGTGATTTTGTATGGTTTAATCAATTTAAGGCAAACCTCATTGTTTTGCTGAGGAAAGGCTAATAAAGGTCACTCTGTTAACGCTGGCTTAAACTGTGTTTCACTTTTTTCGTGGCGGACAATTCAAATGATCTTTTTTGTTGTTGTATGTTTTATTGAATCAAAACAGAATCACAATATTCACAAATAATTGTAGAGTCATTAGAAATCAAGAGTAACACAATCCATTAAATAAGAGGACTACATATCAGAACGTCAATCATAACATAGTAATACAAGATAAATAAAGTAGGAATGCAGGTAGAAAAAGAAGAAATGATATCTAAAACCTCCATTTAAAAAATAAGTTGCAAGTTTGTTATCCTTTTTTGCTATAAAGTATTCGAGATCTTGTAAGCTTTAAAACTTTGTAAATTGGCGGATTTGTTAAAAAATGTGCATATGTAAATATAATATTTAAGGAGAAGAAACAAATATGTTAGGAATTTATCTTGGGCATAACAAAATTTTATTTGGAATGTCAAAGCATTTATGACTTAATTATTCTTCCGATCAATAACCTTTATAGTCTCTTCCCAAATTGGTTTTAAAACTTGACAATTATGAAAATGTATATATTATTTTCAGGGGCAGTTTCACAAAAGGAACATTCAGGATAGTCATTTCTCTTAATTTTATACAAAAAAAAATCTTTCGAAGCAATCAAATGATCCCCCCTAGCCTATCCGATATGCGTCGGGCTTTCAGGCAAGTGTACTAATCGCGTTATGGAGACAGACATCGCCGATGTCTGTCTCCATAACGCGATTAGTATACTTGCAAAAGCTCGACGCATATCGGATAGGCTACCCCCCTAAACATGTGTTTATTTCATGTTACATCTACGATGTTTCTGAGCGCTTTAGATATATATTTCTAACCTGGTCGACAAATTCAAGCTTGCCCACACACAAAGTATGCACATTCAGACACGCGCCATTTTAGACGCTTACAGTGCAGACCAAACGAAAATGACTTACGCTCCGATTTTCCCATCCCACGTAATGGTAGGCCTTGCTTATATAACACCTGGGTAAAGTGAAACAATGTAGATGACATGCCTTGCTTAAAAATATCTGCTACGTCGTTTTTGTTGACAAATTTAGTACAACACATATTCAAAATAATCACAGTTATCTACTTCCTGGAAGTCCAAACTGGACATTGTCCGGTTTGAGTCGTTGAGCTGACATCTTCCCTCAGATGAAAAGACATTCATTGATGAACAGCTAGGAAGCCTGATACAGCTGGCCAAGCAACGGATCGAAGAAGTTGATTGGATGTCTTTGATCACGTGACCGACTAGGCAGTACCCTGTAAGAATCGGATCTTTCTGCATGTAGCCATTGACAGTCATCGGCTGTGCGTTGATCACAGCCGCCGCCGTGGAGATCGGACCTTCCGTTGTGATTGCGGCTGAGGATGTCATCGGCTGTTCCGTTGACGCTACCGGTATATCGGCTATAATCATCGTAAAAAGGCAGAGTACATTGCACGAAGTGAAAGGGCGTTGCGGGGATATGCACGTTGAAAATCTCAAAACTTGTTTTAAAATGTTTTTTAAAAAAATAAAAATTGAAAAATTACCTAGAAGTAAATATTCATTAATAGCAAAATTACAGTCATTTTCCTTTCAAATTTAAATGTTGCAACTGTCGGTGTTTTATTCACCCAGGCTTTAACTTTCAATCATGGAGAGAAAACCACAGAGTTTTTTTTTGGTCTAAAACTTTGCACATAATTTCATAACCTCATCTTGCTGCTAAATATAATTTTTTGAGATAAGTTTTTGAGGGCTTGTTAATCCCTGACAGTAGCTTTATTGGGACCTCACTCTCCGCTAAAAAAGCAAATGGATTGTTTGGTAACAGATCAGAGGCATGTTGACAGAAATTTCGTGCTTACAAAACAGACTTTACGGTGGTGGCAATGATCATGATCATGATGATGACAAAATGACGATGATACTGATGATGACTATGTAGGCGACGATGAGTGTGTTGATGATGATTTTGATGATGATGACGAATGCGATGGTGGTGGCAGGCTAAATGATTACGATGGAAATAATGACGAAGATAATAATGAAGTCGGGTGGTGACGATGATGATGATTTTTTTTCTCATCCTCTTTCGAGGTATTTATTAGCAATAACATATATACATACAATAAAAATAAATCACAGTTTTACAGTAACCATTGATAGAATTTTTGAACTTCACCTCCTTTTCCAAATGTAAAGTTACTTACACTTTCCAAATATGATTTCAACCCAAAGAATTTGCGTTGTATTTTTTTACTTTTGAATGTACATTTTATATAATTTCGATAGACTGTATACTGTGCTATGTTGCAAATAAGATTTAACATATCGTAAGTTACATCTTCCAATGCATACCCTATCACTAAAAGTTCTTCATTTATACATATATTTATCTTGAAAAGGCGATATAAAAGCCTTTGAAGGATTTTCCAAAATGTTCGTACGAATTTACAGTGAAATACAAAATTAAAAGTCGTTTCTGCCTCCTCACAATGTCTACATTTGCTGTCATTAAGAACACACCATTTTAGCAAATTTTTATTTGCAGGTAAAATATTGTTCAGAAATTTAAAATTAAATTGCCTAATCCTGTCATCTCAAATTGTACACATTTTGAACTGAAAAAAAACAACATTTTTCCAATTGAAAGAGTATGATAATGACAAAACATTAGACCAAAATGATATAGTTCACGGTTCTTCAGAAATCCATGCACTCATTATTGAATATATCTTTTTGTGTAGTTATAGAACCAACTGTTTTAAGTGTAATTAAATCATCTTCTCTTCGCTTGCAATCAATAGTATTTGTTTAGATCTCATCTTATTAAAAAAGTAAACAGGAAAGGATTTTTTTAATTTTTTCATATTTCACATCAAATAATAACTGAGAGAGATATATCGAGTTGTTTAGAACACCTGGTTCCTTCTATTTACCGTCTCTAATCACATGTTTAACTCTCACTATACCAGCCTGATTCCATTTTTTGAATATCAGCATATGATTATTAAACTATATATTACTATTGTTCCATAGAATTTGATTTTCAATATTTTTTACTTCAAATAAACCGACATACCTTATCATTGACCAAATGCATGGAAAGTCGTGATAGAAACTAAGTAACTTTTTTTTACAAAGATGATCCATATCTTTCAAAGATATATTATATTCAAAACATATAGGGATCTCTCCAACTTTAGAGACGATGATGATAATTATGATGAAAATGGTTAAAAATATAAAAATGATCTCGATATAAATGATGATGAAGATGACGACGCTTTAATATGAGAATAATGACGATGATAATGATGATGACAATGACGATGGTGAAGGTGAAAATGACGATGATGATGAATATAAAGACCATATTAATAATAACAACGATTATAGTGATGATTATGAGAGTGATGGTGATACTTATGATGATGCTGATTATGCTGATCATGATGATGACGATTATGATCATATTAATTTAGACTTACCGTCCTTCTCGCAGACGACAGCTATGTTAATGGCGCAATTAGCATCACTCCAAGCCCCACCGAGGAATATCACACAGTCGAAACCAGGTATATCAGCTGGCTTTGATGGGCCCCAAGCTGTGATTGAGAATCAGAGAGTGGTACAGAGAGAGAGAGAGAGAGGGGGTAAGAGAAAAGAAGTACAGGAGAAAACGAGGGGAAAACGAAAAAAAAAGACGGAGGAACACGAAGAGTTATAGGGGTAAGTTAGGGGAAGAGAGGGAGGGAGAGAAGATGGTGAGAGAGAGAGAGAGAGAGGGGGAGAGAGAGAGTTGAGGAAATGGGATGAGAGAGGGCTAGAAAGAGGATGGTGAAAGATTGAGGGGGTGAGAAAGAGAGAGAGAGAGAGACAAATTAATATCGTTGATAATTATATCCAAGAGTATCTTGTAAATGCAGTTTCACATCTAATTTTGATCAAAGTACATGTGCAGCATCTTATCAATCCACTAAGTGTGCGATATTTTTTAAATCGAAAAATGGAAACATTCACTAGACAAAAAGTATAACTGTACTGTCATTACGCTGGCGTATCCAGTCAAATGTATGATGTTTTATATTTTTTCAGATAATGTTTTTACTGACCTACAAACTGAAATTAACATGTAGTTTGAGGTTAATTCCCTTTTAGATAACACGGGGAGGTGGTTACACGCTAGTACCACCCTATACCAAAAAATTATGTCAGTTACTATTTACAGGAAAATCATGATGAGCGAAGATGTAGGCCTATATCCCACTGTTAATGCCCGTTTCAGACGATCCATGTGTCATTTCCTGACGTAAGAGTGCGTCAGTGAGTATTACAGTCTCTGACGCATCACGTTTATGAGAGTGATATCGTTGGAGTGCAAAATGCAAACAGTGATTTTGATAACCGGCGTATACACGAGGCGTCATTTGCCAGACGTAGAACTGCGTTAGCGACTTAATTGCGCTGTCAGAATGACATGCCCTGTTACATTATCTTAACATCACAGACACACTGAATGCACAATTAAATTAAAGAGCAAACACGTCGTTGAAATACTAGCGTATTGGCTAAAACGCCAATTCATAGTTACAGTCTGAGCATGAGCAGATAAAGGTCATTGCAGACCAATTTGTCAAATACACAGAGACAAAATACTGGATACATGCTCATGAAAGTTATGTAATCATTATTCATTTATGCACAAGCAGTACACTCTATGATACACAGGTGGAAGTATTCTTTGAAAGGGGGAAACAAAGGCTATTTCGCTGTAGGAGTGATTATTTCAAAATGTACACGGTGGGACCTCTCCATGTTTTTAAGATCTGTGGATATTTGGGGTCATTTGGGACATGTGCCAGCCGTGAACTGGTCTATTGCCTTCAAAGGCTTCATTAGCGCAGGCATAACGATGCAATTAAAAATTAATTACGACCCGTTTGCCGAGTGCATTTCTGAATTATATCATACCTGTGTAAGTTATCGGATGATTGTCATCTCCACACACGTACTCTCCATTAACGAGATGGTCTCTGCAATAAAGCCATATGTACCATCCATTTGAGATGCTATTGACGTGAGAGTTCTCCTCTGCGGACGTGATCTCGACTATCGAAGCTCCTTGGCCTTGACATGTTGAAAACGCCGTGTCCCAATTCAGGTTGCCGCTCTGTACGTTGTAGCAACTGGACGAAAATTCACTCCATCCTGCTGGACATTCGGCTACATTGATAGAATAGAGAGAATGAAGAGAGGGAGGGAGAGATAGATAGATAGAGAGAGAGAGAGAGAGAGAGAGGGAGAGAGAGAGAGAGAGAGAGATTAATGAGGGGGATGAAAGCGAACTAACCGATTGTAACAATAATTAAACTCGATATTTGAAAGTATTATGATTGCGTGGAGGGAAATTTCAATGCTCCTTGTAAAATAAATGCAGACGCCCAAAAAAATTAAAAAATGCAGAAATAAAAAAGAAGGGGGAAAAAGGCCCAATAATGAAAAAGCAATTAAATGCATACATACAATGAAATCTATCTAAATATCGACTGTTATTTGGGGGATATTGGTTGTAGTGTAGCTATTTAGGCCTATACAATAACGTGTAGATATAACTACAATAAGCGGGAGAGAGAGAGGGGGTGGGGGAGAAAGAGAGAGAGAGAGGGGATATAAGTGGACAAAGATATGATCATCATTATCATATGCGAAGATGAATTGAGGATGAATGAACGATGGTGCGAATTTAACTGCTAGGAAACAATATTATGTCATACTCACACAATACATGGACGAATCCTATCATGACTTCAAACAGAATCACACCAACGAAAGTGACTTTTGAAGAAGAAAACTGTCGCGGCAAATACTTTGCAAACGATAACATTATCATAAAATTCTTTAAGCTGCTCGGAATGGGTGGCTCTTTCTCGGTATAAGTGTTTATTATTTCTCACTCTTCAACGATGATCTTCCTATAGTCCTGTTCCGTTACCAACTGATTTTTCTGTGAAGGTAATTTAAGATAAAGTAGGCCTACTTCTTTGAAATTGCAATAACCATTTGTTTACAGAAACAATTATTACCAAAGGTTTAATTATAACTTAATTATGTAAACCGTGAAAGTCTGACGTATACATTGTCCATCTAAGAAAATCTAAAACAAACGCATGGCAGGAACATTCAATAAACGTCTGGCAACATTTTCAGACTGATCATCTGAGCTAATAAAAGGGATTGTCAATAAAGTCACCCATATCGAAATTGAGATTTTTAACATGTGACTATTTGCTTATAAAATTTCCTGTGGTAGCCCTAGCTGGGGTGTATAGCTCCATTTGTGGTCAGCAATGTCTCATTAACAATTAATGGGCGATTGCAGAATTAGAAGACGAAAAAGAAAAAGAAGAAGAAGAAAAAGAAAAAGAAGAAAAAGAAGAAAAAGAAAAAGAAGAATGAGGAGGGGAAAAAGAAGAAAAAGAGAGAGAGAGAGAGAGGACTAGAGAGAGAGCGAGAGAGACAGAGAGAGAGAGAGAGAGAGAAGGGGAGAGGGGAGAGGGGCTAAGGATTAAGTTACGCCCGTGGTGTATACTGCAACATTTTCAGACATAATAGCATACAAAAGGACAGCTGCCGAAAAAACGGATTTTCCACTTTTGTCTCACAGCTTGCCGTAGTAGTAATCCGTGTCGCAATGGAGCAACCTGCCAGAATGTGGGCGATGCTTTCATGTGCTTGTGTGGTCCTGCTTTCGAGGGGTTATTGTGCGAGATTGGGAAGTGTATTTTTTTTATTTAATTTTTTTTTCTTTCTTCATGATAGTATTTTTTATTAAAGAGAAATCAAACCTTAAAAGAAAACTACTCTAAAAGAAGTAGAAAATACCAGAAAAGCAGACTGATGAAAGTTTGAACGAAATCGGACAAAAGATAAGAAAGTTATGAATGTTTAAAAGTTGCAATGTATGGGAACTTCAAATTGGCTGAATCGATAATGTCACTGATGTAGTGGCGGACAGAAATTGGTGATATTTTTTTACACAACAAACATAGAGAGTTGTCCTTGACTGCGTCACAATTCACTGAGAAGATTGCCAATTTGAGATCGCCATAGGTAATAGCGATTTTATATTTCAAACATTAATAACTTTATTATTTCTAACTTTCGTCATTCTGTCTCTCGTATTTTTCTGCTTTCATACAAATGAACTTATTATTCAAGGACGAATCCAAGATATCTGATCATGTTGTGTCCCATTCGTTTCGAAATACCATGTTACCAAACACTTGTTTTATTTAAATAAACATATACCTAAAGTCATCGATAAATTGGCTGCGTGAACGAAGGGTCTATAGCAAAATAATGGTAACTTTTCTTGTAACAATGATTTTCAGCAAGTTTGAGTCAGTTTTATCATTTTAAAATGATTTTAATAAATGACAGTTAAAATGTTCCTTTTGTGCTACATTATTAATCTTCCCCAATATCTGCTAGACAGTCTCTTTCAGATTTCGATCACTTGGAACAGAAACCTCATCTTTATCTCTAAATCACTGCTAATTAGTATTAAAATCTCACCGAATGAACTGTTTTTCCATCACATAGCATTACACAAGGCCTTCATCTTAACTACCACATCCTTGTTGATTGGCTACTGTTGTTGTGGTCGAGTGGATACGTCGCCGGACTGTCGATCACAAGGTCCGCGGTTCGAGTCCCGCCGCTGCACTAATGTCTTTTGGCAAGACATTGATCTACATTTGCCACACTCCACCCAGGTGAAGTAAATGGGTACCTGGTAGGAATTTATTCCTTGAAACGCAGCGCGCGTAACAGCTGCACTGCTAAAGCCAGGGTAATTATGCTGCATTATTGTAGAGCGCTTAGGGACTTCTGATAAAGTAAGTGTTAGGCGCTATTGTTCAATGCTACCTTTCATGAGGTTCATCTGCGATATCGCTCATTTCGAATGAAGGTGGATCCCGCATCCGAATAGATTTTGTTAGCTGAATCGGCAAACACGAAACCGTTGATTTTTCGGACAAATTTGTATGAAAGTGAGATGGAGATTATGCTGAGTGACATTGAAGGGTCTACATGTAAGTTAATTGTTTTTAAACTTTTTCAGTTCTTTCAGTGCGATCACGTTTTTCATTAAAAACAAAATAAAAATAAAAATAAAACTGTCAAGAAACTAATTTTTCGTGCATTTCCGACTAACCTTAGAACGAATATCCATTTCAGAGTGATCTTACATGTATTTCGTAGATCCCCTATGTCAATTTATTACGTAATCAATATGTAAGCCTTTTAAAAATCCTATATAAAAAATGTACGATATTGTGATCTGAGATTGAAAATTTGTTTGAAGTCGATGCAATGATGTAGAAGACGAACAATTTAGGTAGGAAACATATACATGTTTATATATATTTGTACACTGTGGTCCAGTAAGTTGATTTTTGTTTTCTTATTTCTTTTCATTAAATGATTGTGACAATATGGTTTATTCTTGAAAAGTGTATATCTTCTCAGAACTTTATTGATCAATCTCTTTGACTTTTTAGATTGATCAATAAAGTTCTGATAAGAAATAAACTTTTACTATCATGAATAAACCATATTGTAACAGTCATTTTATAAAAATAGGTAGATGGAATATTTCATTCCCGGGGACGTAATGACGAGATTTTCAATTTACCGGTTATTAATAACTGAACTACAATACTTGGAATCCAGTCTGCATACATTACTTGTTGCTATGTCGGGCAAGACTCGGGCAGGCTTTCAGGTTGTCAAGAAGAACCTTTCTTTAAACAGTATGGACATAATTTGAATATGTTAGTAAACCGGTCTATTGGAAAATAAGATTTGTAACAGGCTGTCTTTTCTTACTTTTCAGGGCAGATTTTATTCTATCTATCACAGATTCACCTCAATTTTATTTTGTATTCGTTTTCCCTCATCCTCCCCCTCTCTCTCTCTCTTTCCATCTTCCCCGTTTCACCTCTCTCATTTTCTCTCGGCCATCGCCCACATCTCTCTCCCTCTTTCTCTCAATTTCTCTCCCTATCTTCTCTGTTTCTCCCTCTCCCATTTTCTCTCGGCCATCGCCCCCATCTCTCTCCTCACCTTTTATTTTTTTTTTTTCTGTCCTCATCTCCCTCTCTATGTCTCTCCTTCTCTGCTTCCTACACAGGGATCTATTCGTTGGTGCTGATCATCCCACTAGTAACAAAGGGAGAAATACTGAAGAAGAACCTAGACACTGGTAAGAGAACGACCATGACTAGAAACCTTGTGAAATGCAAAATGCAAATGTGAAACGCAAATGAGGATTACATTGGTTCCTAACGGTGAGTCTCTCAAGACTTGCGTAACCCCGTCACATCCCAAGGCAACAACGACAACAACAATCACAATACTCCTACTACTACTACTATACTACCAACAACAACAACAATAATAATAATAATAATAATAATAATAATAATAATACTACTACTACTAATAATAATTATATCTATATTGTACTAATGATGGTAATAATAATGATAATAACGATAATAATAATTAGAACAATTTATAAGAAGAAGAAAAAGGAGAAGAAGAGAAGAAGATTATCATCATTATAACGCAGATTGTTACCATTATTATAATAATGACAATAAGAATGATGATGTTTGTGATACTTCTTTAGCGTTTACATCCACCCACGCAAGGTGACCAAGGCTCTTGCTATAGGATGCCGATGTCTGTGCTCACGGAATTTAAGAAATTCCTTCTAACCAGTAAGCACGCGGGTGAGGAGTGGCAAGTGTAGATTAATGTCTTACCAAAGGAGATCGAACCCACGACCTTCGTGTCTCCATTCGAGTGATTAACCACTCGACTAGACGATCGGTACCACTTCTCTGCGATGTTAAAACTCAACTCCTTCTCAAAAGTATTGTTTTCCCAGAATCCCGTATGTACTGGACGTATCAAGGGGTCTACGGGATCTCCTACATGGATATCAATAGCGAAGACGATGCAGAGAAGATGATTCCCATGAAAGATTTGAAGGGTTTCCCGAATGCGCTAACCAGTTACAACTTCCAGTTGTATTTCCTGGCCGGCATCCAATTATTTAAACTACACGAGGACGGCCAGAACGTCGTAGGAGTCAACGTACTAGGCAATAGTTTCGACACTGGATCCCCATTAATTATCTCCGATAGCAATAATTCTCTGCGAGATATGCAAATTTCTAATTGAGGGCAAATCCAAATTATTGTCCCATAATTATGTAACAAATCAAATTATATATTCGGGTTTATCAAATAGTAATATTGATAACACTGTTTAATAAATTATGAACACGCCTAATAAACATCAAGTACAACCATAAATCAATAATCATATAATCATGTCTAAATTTCTTGATTTCTACATCGTTTATTGTTCACTATGAATGGCCTAATTATGTCCTACGGGGGTATTTTCCTCAATCAAATGGCGAAACATAAAAAGAAAATGAGAAAAAGAAATATAGGGAAAAGGCGAGGGACAAGCAACATAAAAATAATACGAAAGAATAACAACCCTTGCCACTCCACACTCACTCTGCGACCATGTGTTCCATCATTCATCCATCCATTCCTCAAATCAATATTCATGGTGCCCTTCCCCCTGTCACCAGTGTCCCAGTGCCCCTGATGGACGTAAATTTGCAGATAATCATAATTGCGCTTGGAGGTTTCTTTTTGTACTATTACTTCAGATATGACTCGGTATATAGAAGAAAAGTGTTTCTATATAACCTCCACTCATTAATCATTTTTACTCCTCGAAATAAGATTAAATATTTTTAAAGATAATTCCATACTGTAACGACTCGGTATTGAGCACTTCAGCTGTCACATTAGGATAAATTGTATTAAGTTTTATATCTGAAGGTAGTGCGATGCTGTCTGTATTCCTTCACCTTTAAAGTACCCCCAACAAAAAAAAATGGAGATACATGTAGTATTATTACAAGTACAATTCAGGTTTCTGAGGCACAGCGTCATGTGGCCATATTTCTTGACTATTCCTTGCCACTGGGCATTAAATCCATAGTATGGATGGATATCCAAATGACTAATACAATGAAACTCGACACCTATAATTATGTCTGACATACATGTAATTGTATCTGAGATGTATATTGAACATTGTTAGCACATCTTCGCACATTTACTGTAAGTTAGCAACATCATAAAGTCCTTTGCCATATAAGAAAATAGTCATTTTTTATTTTGAAAAAAATAGAAAGTAATAATACACAGGAGATGAAATATTAGATGGTTTTGTTGATCTTCCTTTCAAAGTTGTGGTGATATCTATACATCGCTGGGTTGTCATACATTCTGTATGGTTTAAGGCAAACCTTATTGTTTTGCTGGGGAAAGATTAATAAAGATCACTCTGTTAACGCTGGGTTAAACTGTGTTTCACTTTTTTCGTTATGGAGAATTCAAATGATCTTTTTTGTGTGCATGTTTTATTGAATCAAAACAGAATCACAATTTTTACAAATAATTAGAAAGTTATTAGAAATCAAGAGTAACACAATCCATAAAATAAGACAACTAAATATCAGAACATCAATCGTAACATAGTAATAAAAGATAAATATAGTAGGAATGCAGGTAGCAAAAGAAGAAATGATATTTAAAACCTCAATTTTTTTAAATGAGTTGCAAATTTGTTATTCTTTTTTGCTATAAAGTATTCACGATCTCTACAGACATCAAAGCCTTGGAAATTGGGGGATTTGGTTTGAAATTTGTATACATAAATAAAATATTTAAGCAGAAAAAACGAATATGTTAGGAATTTATCTTGGGCATAACATTTTTTTTTCTTCATTTGGGGGAATATCAAAGCATTTATGACTTAATTATTCTTCTGATAACTAACCTTTATAGTCTCTTCCCAAATAGGTTTTACAACTTGACAATTAATAAAAAGATGAAGGTAGGTTTCAAGAACAGTTTTACAAAAGGAACAACCAGGAGAGTCTTATCTCTTAATTTCATACCAAAACAAAATCATTCGAAGCTATCAAATGATCCTATTTTCCCCCTAAATATGTGTTTATTTCATGTTACATCTTCGATGTCTCTAAGCGCTTTATATATATATTTCTAACCTGGATGTCAAATTCAGGATTGCCCACACACAGAGTACGCTCATTCAACCACACGCCATTTTAGACGCTTACAGTGCAGACCAAACGACAATGACTTTCGCCCTGATTTCCCCATCCAACATATAAATGGTAGGCCTTGCTTTTATAACACCTGGGTAGAGAGAAACAATGTAGATGAAATGCCTTGCTTAAAAATCTGCTACGTTGTATTTGTTGACAAAGTTAGTACAGCACATATTCAAAATAATCACAGTTATCTACTTCCTGGAAGTCTAAACTGGACATTGTCCGGTTTGAGTCGTTGAGCTGACATCTTCCCTCAGATGAGAAGACATTCATTGATGAACAGCTAGGAAGCCTGATACAGCTGGCCAAGCAACGGATCGAAGAAGTTGATTGGATGTCTTTAATCGCGTGACCGACTAGGCAGTACCCTGTAAGGATCGGATCTTTCTGCATGTAGCCATTGACAGTCATCGGCTGTGCGTTGATCACAGCCGCCGCCGTGGAGATCGGACCTTCCGTTGTGATTGCGGCTGAGGATGTCATCGGCTGTTCCGTTGACGCTACCGGTATATCGGCTATAATCATCGTAAAAAGGCAAAGTACATTGCACGAAGTGAAAGGGTGTTGCGGGCATGCACGTTGAAAATCTCAAAACTTGTGTTAAAATTTAAAAAGAAATCTAAATTGAAAAATTACTTAGAAGTAAAATTCATTAATAGCAAAATTACAGCGATTTTTCTTTCAAAATTTAAATGTTGCAACTAGCAAAGTTGTATTCACCCCTTTCTTGGTGTACAAAATGAAGGCTTTAATTTTCACTCATAGAGAGAAAACCACAGAGTCTTTTGGTCTGAAATATTACCTCATCTTGCTTCTAAATATTTAATGTTGAGATAAGTTTTTGAGGGCGTAATTGTCAATCCCTGACAGTGGCTTTATTGGGACCTCACTCTCCGATGAAAAAGCAAATGGATTGTTTGGCAAGTTGACAGAAATTCGTGCTTACCAAACGGACATTACGGTGGTGGCAATGATCATGATCATGATGATGAAGAAAATGACGATGATATAATATACTGATGATGACTATGATTGTAGGCGACGATGAGTATGGTGATGATGGTGGAATTAAGGCCAAATGATTACGATGAAAATAACGACGACGATAATAACGAAGTCGGGTGGTGACGGTGATGATAATGATGATGACAAAAATTGGTTGAAAATATAAAAATGATCTCGATAATGATGATGAAGATGACGACATTTTAATATGATAATAATGATGATAATGATGATGACAATGACGATGGTGAAGGTGATAATGACGATGATAATGTAGGCCTATATAAAGACCATACTAATACTGACAACAATTATGGTGATAATTATGATGATGCTGATGATGCTAGCTGATCATGATGATGACGATTAATATAATCATAATGATTTAGACTTACCGTCCTTCTCGCAGTAGCCTATCCGATATGCGTCGGGCTTTATGGCAAGTAAACTAATCGCGTTATGGAGACAGACATCGGCGCGGGCGTCAGCCCGAGCGCCTATCATCACTGGTGGATGCGAAAAGTTAATTTTCTTTTATGTACATTGTTTCGATCGTAGAAAATCTACGAACCCCCTGCAGAGCTCTTTCATTAATATTCATGTCCATTGACCAAAATAGGCCAATGAGCGATGAGGCCATGACGTCATGAACTCATGATTGGTTGAATAGAAAGGATCGCTCACCAAATAAGGCTAGTCTTATGAATCATGCATGAGTAAACACACTCGTCACACATACGAAAAACATATATGAATAATGATGAGTTCACCAGTGATGATAGGCGCTCGGGCTGACGCCCGCGCCGATGTCAGTCTCCATAACGCGATTTATACTTGCCATAAAGCCCGACGCCTATCGGATAGGTAGCGTACGAAGGTGCTAGGCTGGTAAGGGCTGGCGGCCTCATGAATAAACATGACTATATGACGTCACGAACGTCATCGCACTTACTCGTCCGCGCCACGCCTACTCCAGATCCTAGAGGGGGTGCTAGGCTGAATGGAGAGGGTGCTAGGCTGGATGTAGTAGTACAAGTTTAAATGAAATCATGCTCGGAGCAGGGAGGTGAAAGAAAGGAGGTGAAACTCTTGTAATTTATTCAAACTCATTCGTGAGTTCTAAAGCGTAACAATGGGATGTGTAACATTCCACTTGGCTTTGAAGTTCCATGCTCCGAACGGCGCTTCCACTGCGGCGACTTTCGGAAGCCAGGCACCAGTTTTACATTTATTACAAAATATTAAATTACCGGCAAAATTTCAGTGTAAATCAAAAATTTTATTTGGGGATTGTATTGGGAAAAGTGCATCAAACAAATTTTCAAATTTAGTACTCCGTCCTTCCTATAATTTGTGTGCCAGAGTTGGTAAAAGAAAAATTACATCCTGACAAACACTCAATATTTTAGGATAATGCGCTAATTTGTGCATGTTTTAATGTCCCGTTATTTAACCCATGATTTACAATCTTTAACAACATTAAGTTTCTAATGCGTGTTTTCGCGTGTTTTTTTATATTTTTGAAGTTAAAAAAGGATGAAATTACACAAGTTTGTGTTCGCTTGTTCTACTCTTTACACATTCAACAATGGATGAGAAATCATTGAAAGGGACAGCGAACAGTTGCTGCGATACCATTTTCTGATGTAGGAATTCTAAATCCTGAAATTTCATGCGCTCTTTTATCTTACCACCTGGTCAACAGTTGCAGATAAGCGCATAACTTTTCGGCGGCGTGAAGCATGGGGTCAAATTAAAGGAGAGCGGCTTGATTCCAGTCCTTCTCTATCACGTCCCTGCTCGGAGATAGATGGAGTTAATTAATGTATATTTCTATGGCTCAATGGAGGGGGTGCTAGGCTGGATGGAAGGGGTGCTAGGCTGGATGTAGTTAGTGCACGTTTTAAATGAAATCATATGCTTCTTGGCCCCTTCTTTTTATATTATATATTAATGATTTTTATCTTTCATCTGATGTACTTTCTTTCATATCTATCATATCTTTCATATTCTTTGCAGATGAGTCAAGTGTATTTTTTCTCGTAAAAACCCTGAAGTTTTATTAGATACAATTAATATTGAATTAAAGAAAGTTATTTTGTGGATTCATGCAAATAAGTTGTCCTTGAATCTTCAAAAGACAAACTATATGTTTTTTAGTAACTCCCTAAAGGATGTACCTGGATATGTACTTTTTGATGATGTTAATGTTGCGAGAGTAACTTCCACCAAGTTTCTTGGGCTACATATTGATGAGAAGCTGTCTTGGGCATCTCATTGTACTAATATTTGTAAAGTCGTGTCTAGAAATACTGGTGTAATTTATGAATTAAGTTCTTTTGTCCCACAAGAAATTTTGCTTATTTTGTATTCTACTTTAATTTTGCCTTATCTCAATTATGGAGTGCTGTCATGGGGGAAGTCATTGAAAACACAATTAGATAAGATTTGTGTTGCCCAAAAGAGGGTGGTTAGAGTTGTTTTTAATGCGAGCTATCGTGCTCATACTAATGTTTTGTTCTACAGTAATAAGCTATTGAAGGTTGAAGACATTTACTTTATACAGTTAGGCGCAATTATGTATGGTTTTGAAAATGGTACTCTCCCAAATGCGTTAGTACAAATATTTCGAAAGAACAATCAAATTCATAGCTATAATACAAGGCAGGCAACTGCACTTCATATTCCACGTGTAAGAACTGCTTTTGCTCTGAAGACGCTGGCTTGTACTGGTCCCAAGTTTTGGAACTCACTTCCTATCAATGTAACTAGATCTGTCAGTGTCTTTGTTTTTAAAGTCAAATTGAAATTACATTTATTGAGTAACTATGTCGAGAATTAACGTAAAAATTATATCACCAGAAATGATATTAAGTAATAATTTATTAATTGTTATTGATAACGTGCATTATCTTTTGTTTTTGTTATGTTTGATTATTCAATATAAATGTCAGCATTTCACATTCTCTCTCTCTCCCCTCTCTTCTATTTTTCTTTTCTTTACACCAAATACCATTTTCCTCTATATACATATAACTTCCTTCTTTCTCTGTTTTCTCTGTTTTGTTGTTTTTCTCGTTCCAGTTTGCTTTTTCCTCTCGATCCTTTTGTATATATTTTCATCCTCTCCTTTTCAAATTTCAAGCTATCCTTTTGTAAATATTTCCCCCATATTTAATCATGTGTAGTTTTGATAACTTTGAAACATTTTAAAAAGTGAAACATTGATGGATTATGTTATATGGGGACCTTGCTCTTACAAGCCCAGCTTTTCTAAGGTCTCCACTTTCTTTCATTAGGATTATATATCGACTTAAAATTGCACTTAAATTTTTTTTTATGCTGTTTTTGTTCTATTATTATATGTAAAAATGTTGTGAAAGAAAGAAATAAAATGAACCTTGAACCTTGAACCTTGAACCTTGAACCTTGAACCTAGATGGAGTTGATATTTTTTAAGGTTCAATGGAGGGGGTGCTAGGCTGGATGGAGGGGGTGCTAGGCTGGATGTAGTTATAGTACAAGTTTAAATGAAATCATGCTCGGAGATAGATGGAGTTAATATTTCTAAGGCTCAATGGAGGGGGTGCTAGGCTGGATGGAGGGTGCTAGGCTGGATGTAGTTATAGTACAAGTTTAAATGAAATCATGCTCGGAGATAGATGGAGTTAATATTTCTAAGGCTCAATGGAGGGTGCTAGGCTGGATGGAGGTGCTAGGCTGGATGTAGTAGTACAAGTTTAAATGAAATCATGCTCGGAGATAGATGGAGTTAATTAATGTATATTTCTATTTCTTGTACTAACTACATCCAGCCTAGCACCCTCCATCCAGTCTAGCACCCCCTCCATTGAGCCTTAGAAATATCAACTCCATGCATCTATCTCTGATTTCATTTAAACTTGCACTAACTACATCCAGCCTAGCACCCTCCATCCAGCCTAGCACCCTCCATTGAGCCTTAGAAATATACATTAATTAACTCCATCTATCTCCGAGCATGATTTCATTTAAACTTGCACTACTACATCCAGCCTATAGCACCCCTCCATCCAGCCTAGCACACCCTCCATTAATTGAAGCCTTAGAAATATACATTAACTAACTCCATCTATCTCCGAGCATGATTTCATTTAAACTTGTATTAACTACATCCAGCCTAGCACCCCCTCCATCCAGCCTAGCACCCCCTCCATTGAGCCTTAGAATTGTACATCAACTATCTCTTAGCATGTACATGTACTTTTTGCTTCTAAGTGTATTTTCTAATTTGTATTACTTTTCTTGTAATTCTATCCTTTCTATTTAAAGCGCATAGGGACATGCTATCCTGTAATGTGTTATGCGCTATAAAAGAACTGAGTATTATTATTACAGTGGCGGATCCAGGAATTTCTGGCCGGGGGCACAAAATCGCATGGGGTGAAATATATGAAAACGATGGAGCGAGGCGCCCGCGGCGAGGAGCGGAGCGACCAAGTGGGGTGGGTCTGGGAGGGGCCCTCCCTGAGTAGGAAGCATTTGCAATTTTAGAACCACATTAGGTGCATTTTCAGGCACTCTCTGGAGTAATATGACGTAAAATTGCTTTCTCCTACCCCCTTCTTGTTGATATTTTGAACCCCCGTAAGTGATGTTTTCCTGGCATCTACTAACACAATGGAGACCATAAAAAGAAGTGCATGATAACGTCTTTTAAAATCAAGTAACAGTTTAAGGGGGGTTTGACCCGATGACGATGCGGATACTGTGTGGGTCTGGACACATGATGGCGTTTTTCTATTCACATCACATTTTCACTTGGCAGCCCAAGGGGGTTAACCCCCTAACCCCTCCCCATCCCCCCCATAGATCCGCCACTGGGATCTTTTGCAAACTGGAAGTAATAAGCATTACATGTAGGCGATGGAAAAAAGTGCTTGCGAAACGGATAGAAACTTTGTGGGAGGCTCTTCGCGGCCACAGGGATGACAGAAAATAATATGACAATGAAACCAGCAACTGTGGCAGGATTAATGGAGGGGGAAAATCTGCATGCTGAAAGAGCACTAAGAATAGGTATATTGGAAATTAATTCAAGACTAAGTTATAAGTTATAAAGGAGATAAAATCTTTGGTATTAGTCATGTTCGACTTAAAATTGCATCCCCCTCCGCCCCTTACCCGGTAAAAACACCTTCTTATAATATTATCCCCTTTCTTTCTTTTCCCTTCTCATTATTCTCCTTTTCCCTTTTCTCTCCTCCGTCTTTCCCCTTTCTTCTTTTTCCGCCTTTTCTCTCCTCTCTCTTCCCTTTCCCCTCCTTTTTCTCCTCTCCCTTTTCTTTCCTCCCTCTTTTCTTCTTCTTTCTCTCTTCCCTTTTTTCTTTTTCCTCTCCTTTTTCTTTCCCCTCTTTTTCTCTTTTTCTTTTTTTGGCCGGGGGCACGTGCCCCCTGTGCCCCCCTGGATCCGCCACTGTATTATTATTATTATTACATTTAAACTTGCACTATCTACATCCAGCCTAGCACCCTCTCCATTCAGCCTAGCACCCCCTCAAGCTAGGATCTGGAGTAGGCGTGGCGCGGACGAGCAAGTGCGATGACGTTCGTGACGTCATATAGTCATGTTTATTCATGAGGCCGCCAGCCCTTACCAGCCTAGCACCTTCGTACGCTACCTATCGGATAGGCTATTCTCGCAGACGACAGCTATTGGGGTGGCGCAATTAGCATCACTCCAAGTCCCAGCGAGGAACATCACACAGTCGAAACCAGATATATCAGCTGGCTTTGATGGGCCCCAAGCTGTGAATGAGAACAGATTGGGTGCAGAAAGAGAGAGAGAGGGGGATGGGGTAAAAGTACAGTAGGAGGAGAAGAAGAAGAAGAAGAAGAAGAAGAAGAAGAAGAAGAAGAAGAAGAAGAAGAAGAAGAAGAAGAAGAAGAAGAAAAAGAGGAAAAGGACGGAGGAACACGAAGAGGTGAAGAGGTATAGGGGTAAGTTAGGGGGAAGAGAATGGAGGGAGAGAAGATGGTGGGAGAGAGAGGGGAGAGAGAGAGAGATAGAGAGAAATGGGATGAGAGAGGGCTAGAAAGAGGATGGTGAAAGAGTGAGGGGTGAGAGAGAGAGAGAGAGAGAGAGAGAGATAGAGGGGATTAATATCGTTGATAATTATATCCAAGAGTATCTTGTAAATGTAGTTTCACATCTAATTTTGATCAGAGTGCATGTGCAGCCTTATATCAATCCACTAAAGTGTGGGATATTTTTTAAACCGAAAAATGGAAACATTGAGTAGACAAAAAGTATAACTGTATAACTGTCATTACACTGGCGTATCCAGAAAACTGTTAAGCAGGGAGCGGGTAAAACCATACTTAAATTACCCTTTTTTTTTGGGGGTCTTCAAATCACACGGGGAGGAGGTGGCACGCTAGTACCACCTTACAGGTAATGAGAGCCAATATTACAAAATCATGATGAACGACTCAGATGTAGCCATATAGCCCAGTGTTAATGCCCGTTAAACACTATTGATGTGTGTCATTTCCTGACGTAAGAGTGCGTCACTGAGTGGTGCAGTCTCTGACGCATCACGTTTATGAGAGTGATATCACTGGAATGCAAACTGCAAAATGCAAAATGCAAACAATGATTTTGATAACCGGCGTATACACGAGGCGTCATTTGCCAGACGTAGAACTGCGTTAGCGACTTAATTGCGCTGTCAGAATATCACGCCTGTTACATTATTTTAACATCACAGACAAACTGAATGCACAATTGAATTAAAGAGCAAAATATTGGCGTATTGGTTAATTGCCTTCAAAGGCTTCATTAGCGCAGGCATAATGATGCAATAAAAAAATTAATTACGTCGTTTGCCGGGTGCATTTCTGAATTATGTCGTACCTGTGTAAGTTATTGCATGATTATCATCTCCACACACGTACTCTCCATTAACGAGATGGTCTCTGCAATAAAGCCATATGTACCATCCATTTGAGATGCTATTGACGTGAGAGTTCTCCTCTGCGGACGTGATCTCGACTATCGAAGCTCCTTGGCCTTGACATGTTGAAAACGCCGTGTCCCAATTCAGGTTGCCGCTCTGTACGTTGTAGCAACTGGACGAAAATTCACTCCATCCTACTGGACATTCGGCTACATTGATAGAATAGAGAGAAGGAAGAGAGGGAGGTAGAGATAGATAGATAGATAGAGAGAGAGATAGAGAGAGAGAGAGAGAGGGGGAGGGAGGGAGATAGAGGGAGAGAGAGAGAGAGGGAGAGGGAGGGAGAGAGAGAGACACACACACACACAGACAGAAAGTGGGAGAGATTAATGAGGGGGATGAAAACAACTGACTAACCGTGAACATTATAAAATTATAAAACTCGATATTTGAAAGTATTATGATTGCGTGGAGGAAACTTAGAATGCTCCTTGTAAAATAAAATTGAGAAAAATGAAAAAGACAAATTAATGCAGAAATAAAAAAGAAGGGGAAAAAGGCCCAATAATGATAATGCAATTAGAGTATGAAACACATACAAATAAATCTTAATAATAAGAGCGACTAGCAATTGGAGGATCCACTCCAAACATAACCTACTATCAATAGAAGCAGAAAAATCAGACTAACCAATCAAAAAACGTTTGAGCAAAATCGGATACCGTAACTAATAAGAAAGTTATGAATTTTTAATGACATGAAAAACTTTGAAAATCACAAGACAAATTGGCAACTCACTCATGAGTCTGTGACGTCATTGCCTCACTATCAACTAATTTTTTTTCTTTATATTGATAATATAAATTTCTAATTTTCCCCCTAAAAATGTTATTTCTTCACACCAGCATCCAAGTTATATTGATAGAGTAATATGTTTTGTGTGGATGCACTAATATAGAGTAATTTTGTTCAGTTAAATCATGAAAAATGTGAATTTTGATAAACTATTTATATAAAAATCAATGATTATGAATATAAAATATTCAGAAAATAGTATCAATTCTTCAAAGTTCATAAAAGATTTTGTGAAATGTCATGCACGTTATATGATATAAATCATAAAACCTAGTTAAAGGCATGGGGAAATCAAGTTTTGGGGGATAAAAAGGGAAATTAATGGGATAAAAAATATATAAAGCAATTGATAAATAGTGAGGCAACGACGTCACAAACGGAATTTTTCATACTTTAAAAACAATTCATAACTTCCTTATTAGTTATCCGATTTTACTCAATTTTTTGCTCTGTTTCTCTTGTTTTTCTGCATCTATTAAAAGCAAATTATTTTTGGAGTGGACTTGGCCTATTGGTTGTAGTGTAGCTATATAGGCCTATACAATAACGAGTAGATATAACTACAATAAGCGAGAGAGAGAGAGAGAGAGACAGAGACAGAGAGAGACAGAGAGAGACAGAGAGAGGGAGAGAGAGAGAGAGAGAGAGAGAGAGAGAGAGAGAGAAAGTAAGGGGGAAAAGATATGATCATCATTATCATATGCGACGATGAATTGAGGATGAATGCGCGATGGGGCGAATTTAACTGCATGTTGGGAAATAATATTATGTCATACTCACACAATACATGGACGAATCCTATCATGACTTCAAACAGAATCACACCAAAGAAAGTGGCTTTTGAAGAAGAAAACTGTCGCGGCAAATACTTTGCAAACGTCAACATTATCATAAAATTCTTTAAGCTGCTCGGAATGGGTTGAATCTTTTATAAGTGTTTATTATTTCTCACTCTTCAACGATGATCTTCCCATAGTCCTGTTTCGTTACCAACTGATTTTTCTGTGAAGGTACTAAGAGAAAGTATGCCTACTTTTTAATATTGCAATAAGCATTAATTCTGTTTACAGAAGCAATTACCGAAGGTTTCATTATGACTGTCTTAATTATGTAAACCAAAGATCTAAAACAAACGCATGGCAGGAAAATTGAATAATAATAAGGTAACTAATTTAAGAGAAAGTAGGCCTACTTCTTAATATTGCAATAACCATTTGTTTACATAAGCAATTACCGAAGGTTTCATTATGACTTCTTATGTAAACCGTGACGGTCTGACGTACATTGCCCATCTAAGAAAATCTAAAACAAACACATGGCAGGAACATTCAATAAACGTCCGGCAACATTTTCAGACTGATCATCTGAGCTAATAAAAGTGATTGTCAATTAAGTCACTCATATCGAAATCAAGATTTTTAACATGTGATTGTTTGCTTATTAAATTTCTGGTTGTAGCACTATATCTGGCGGGGGGTGCATGGCGGGGTTGGCGGGGTTGGTAAGCTACATTAGTGGTAAGAAATGTCTCATTAAGAATTAATGGGCGATCTCAGAAGAAGAACAAGAAGAACAAGAAGAACAAATAAAAGAAGAATAATGAAAAGAATTATAGAAGAAGAAGGAGGCGGGGAGAAGAACAAGAACAAGAACAAGAACAAGAATAAAAAGAAGAATAAAAAGAAGAATAAAAAAGAGAAGAAGGAGGATAAGAACAAGAACTAGAAGGAGACAGAGAAGTAAAAAGAACGAGAACAAGAAGGAGGAATCGAGAAGAAGAAGAATGAGGAGGAGGAGGAGAAGAAGAAGAAAAAGAAAAAGAATGAGGAAGAGGAGGAGTCATTCATTTTTTGCCTCGCGTTCTCCGCCAACGGAGATGGCGCTATCTCTAGCTCTCCAAATAATAAAATTCAAGATGGCAGCGCCCATGAAAAGATCATGCGAGGAATCAGGGACAGATGTTTCACCTTCTGGAGAAGAATGTCTTGAAAAGAAACAAAGCACGGACTGCCAGATGTTCTTATCATGGTGTGAAAAGGAAGCGATCATTCAGAATCCTAAGGTTTGTTGACATTATCCGGAAATAGGAGACCATTCGCTCCGCCCTAGCGCTCCATGCCACACATGTACACATAGTGACATACAGTGCAGTGTAGACTAGCTGCATTATAATTTATATCCTGCCACTCCTGCCTTCGGCCTTCCAAGCTCCCTGGCTGTGTATTAAAACTAAAAGCTGTGCTATTGATTCTCAACATTTCAAACTCCACTGTACAAAACTCAACCGATTTCACTCAAAATCGGTACTTTAGTGACAATTGATGACACCTAAATCATAATCATGATATGGCAGTAAATTGTAAAATACAATTTTTTTCAACTTACCGATGTTAGAAAAATAATTTAAAAATTCAAATTGTGAGTCTAGATCTAGAGCTACTGACACTGTCAAACTTGCCGATCAGCCAAATCGTATTCATTGTGTGCATTTGTGTGTAATGTGTGTGCAGTTGCTGCCTATTACGAGTATTAGCACGTAGTACAGCGCTAGAGGTCAATACGAATTAGCATTAGCATTGACTCTCTATGTGCATGCTTTGCTGGAGTGCTCCATGCCGTGAACTAATACTATTAAACTAGGCCTAGATCTAGATCTATTATTAGGGACTTTTAGATTTGCACGACGAGAACGTGGACTGCTAGCTGTGACATCCTTTTAAGGCAAAGTGACATCCATTTAAGGCACTGCTGGGCAGCCTGTCAGTGCCCGGCAGTGCCTTAAAAGGATGTCACATATTGCCTTAAAAAGATGTCCACGTAGCAGTCCACGTTCTCGTTGTGCAAATCTAAAAGTCCCTAGTATTAGTACATCTACACCCATGTAGCACTCCAGCAAAGCATAGAGTCAATGCTAATGCATATTGACCTCTAGCGCTGTAATGTGTTATGCGCTATAAAGAACTGAGTATTATTATTATTATTAATGTTGAGCAAATAGCAGCCAGCGATAGCCAATCAGAAGGGGCCTTGTAGGCGCCAATTTAGGAAAATAAGGCTGAGACCGGATCAACGTAATGCGCATGTGCTAGATGTAAGCTAAAGTTCTATGTGTAGCCGTGGGGTAAAGATAGATAGACCCTAGGCTTTAACTTTTTTATACTGCGTGTTTGATTTGTTGCTCCTTGCTTTAGGTAACAGTAAGACGATCAGGATCCTGTGCCCAGTGTGGTATGATAGCCCTTGATGATATCAGTAAGGGAGAGACCCTCTTCACAGTTCCCAGGTCAGTCCTACTCCATCCAGGGACCTGTAGTCCAGTCCTGGCCCAGCGCCTTGAAGGTATGTATATGTTTGGAGACATTGTTCTTGAATTCCACCGATTTATGGAAGGCCAGCCGCCAGCTGTCAACCATCTAAGTTCTAAATGAAGTTATATGATTATGTATTAAATAAAATTGATTTGGTTGTGAAATGGAAATGAAAATTTAATTTCATAGACAATTTTTGTACTTGTATTCAGTTTTAAAATCATATTGATTGAATAGGATGAAGAGGTTTACCTCTGATACTCCATAAATCTATGGAACAACTTTGTGCACTTAGGTGGGATTTAAACTGGGTCTTAAAGTTTTAATAACCATCACAACCTGTACCACACCACTTAACAATTTATAAATATGGATTTCTAATGTTTTATTTTGAGTATAATATATTAATGGACAGATGGCAACTTGAATAGGAATTTGAAGAAAAAAAAGGTCAATTTGTATTACTCATTTGAAGGAAAAACAAGGGAAACGCTCTCGGCGGTCTCGCCTGCATTACGCAATTCGATATGATGAAAAATTGAGGTTGGGACATTATTTATAGGCAGGGTTGCTCATTAGCAGGCCCCCAAAAATGAAATCCTCTGAATAAAATCAGCATTTTGAAGTGCATATTGACTAAGTTTTTGATGTTGATGCCACAACATAGTCTAAGTTTGTTGACCTGAAATGACCTTTGACCATGACTTTGTGACCTGACTTCTACTCACATGATTGGGGATACTTGATAACCCTATAATCCAAGTTTCATTGAATAAGAACTTATACTTTCAAAATTATATAACAAATTCAAAAACTTAACCTCAGGTTAAGTTTTTGATGATGATGCCACAACATACCCGTAGTCTAAGTTTGTTGACCTGAAATGACCTTTGACCTTAACTTTGTGACCTGAAATTCTACTCACATGATTGGGGATACTTGATAACCCTATAATCCAAGTTTCATTGAATAAGAACTTATACTTTCAAAATTATATAAAAAATTCACAAAGTTAACCTTAGGTTAAGTTTTTGATGTTGACGCAGCCACCGTCACCTGAGAAGTGGCGCCTATGTCTAGCTTTTGCTATGCAGGCGAGACAAAAACCCAAACAATTTTAGTTGTTCAAAAATGTAATTAATTTTCATTTATTAAAAAAATAAAACTAAATAAACATCCAATTAATATTCTTTCAAATCAGTAATAAAAATTTATTTTCAGTGATTTCAGGAATCATCTCATGCTATTTGCAGAGAACAATATTAAACAAATTCTTTTGTTGTCCCCAGATGAAGATAGTTTGGAGACAGAGAGTGGATGGGTGCCCTCATCTTAGCTGTGATGTATGAATACACCAACCGTAGCTCAAGATGGCGGCCCTACCTTGATCTCTTCCCAGACTACAGCGAGCTTGATCAACCAATGTTCTGGGACAGGTAAACACAGAGCCTACCTTTGCAAAGTCATAGTGGAAACCTACCCAGGAATAATGCTCCACACTAACTTTTTGTTTGTAGGGGTTTTGGATTGTTTATATTTAGGGTCTGCATGCAAGAACTTTATGTTAAGATTCTGATTTTTTTTTTTTTTTTTTTTTTGGGGGTCTGGACTTAGATTTCAGGTGTCCATGTATTCTGGGCACCTGTTAGTGTCGAGCCCTGCCTAGAATCATCAGATTCATTCTCAGTTGCGAAATATTCAGCCTGTGTAATAGCATTATTATGCACGGAGGCTCACAGTAGCACACATGCAGTCATTTGATTGAATAGATCAGGCTGCTGAATAAACCTTTTTTGCTTTTTCGGTGCAATGAAAACCTTCCACGATAACACATAATTTGAAATGCTGATTCTGAATGGAAAGTATTGGAAGATAGAGTACATGAAATTTAATCGCTCAAAACTACTAATTTTGCTGTTACATTGCGTCAAAGTTTGTGGGCAGTCCCAGGCTTTTCATTGACTAAAAGGTTAATGTACTTCCTAATGAAATGTAACTCTCTCTCCTTCCCTCTTTATCTCTCTCTCTCTCCCTCCTTCTTTTGCTCTCTCTCTACTTCTTTTGCTCTCTCTCTCTCTCTCTCTCTCTCTTTCACTCTCTCTTTCACTCTCCACTCCCTTCCCTCTTTATTGGCTGTGCCCCCCTATCTCCAATCTCTCTCACACCAATAACAAGCAGTAATTACATGCAGCCTGAATTGAGGGGGACAGGCATTGCTGAAGCAGTGCAAAGAGATCTGAGGAACATTGATCGGGACTACCATGATGTAGCTCTGCCGTTCATCAAGAAAAATGCAGATTTATTCAGGTAATCAGATAGATCAATTACAGCAGCTTTTTATCCACACTGTTAAACTCTTTTTGTAGGGGGCTCAGACTGAACTTATAAGGTCTGTATACATAAATTTTATGCTAAAATTTCAAAATTTTGGGGGTGTGAACATTTAAGATCTCTTGTGTCCTGAGTGTCTGTTTGTGTTCATGCTCTTAATTACAGTTAGACCCGAACTTGAATGAATATACATTTTCTGTACAGAAAAGATTGTAAGTTTGCTTTGTAGGGTTTAACAGGTCAGACGACTCATTGAATATCTTGGAATTCATTGTTTCCTTTAAAAAACCTGGGGGGTGTTTCACAAAGACTAAGATCGACTTTAAGTTGGACTCAAGTATAACAGGCCGTTCGTGCCATTGTTTTCTCTCATCATTTACTGGCATTGGTCTCTCACGGGACGTACAAATCATGGTAAAAAATCTACAAAACTGACATTTTTTTGATAATTCATTATTGAAGGAAAAAATATTATCTAAAGATCATAATGGTGAGAGCAAATAATGGCACGAACAGCCTGTTATACTTAAGTCCAACTTGAAGTTGATCTTAGTCTTTGTGAAACACCCCCCTGGAAAGGTATTTCACCTGGGTATTGTGTGGTACCAGTGACCATGTTTTAGAGTGTAAAAACAAGTTATGATATTCAAAACAACATTCCACTGTACTTATGAAGTTTCAGTTATAAACTTCTCTGTGTTTCACAGATTTAATGCTAGGTAGTAATAACAAAATAAAAAAAGTTGGGTTAAAGCTGACTTTGACTTGTGGTAAAAGATTTGTATTTTAACTGCCAGAGTTCTTCTATTTTTTGTCTTGTACATGCAGTGCAAGTTTGTGAGAGACTTTACACATATGTTCCATCATTTCTAGAATTCAGGGTTACCTTTCCAAAAGAAATGAACGAGAATGACTAATATCCTTTGGCAAGATATTAACCTGCACTTGCTACTCTCCACCCAGGTGTTAAATGGGTACCCGGTAGGATGCGACCCTCATTGTTGGTCAAACAGTTTTAGAGCGTCAAGTAACGCCTGGCTGGAATGCTCCCCAGGGAGTGGAGATTGTGCACACAGTGTGTGCGGGCAAGCACTAAATTCAATGACCGGGGTAATAGTATATCTGTAAAGCGCTTAGAGACATTTGTATTAAGCGCTATATAAAAGCTGAATATTATTATTATTATTAATGACAAACTGAGATTTTTATATTCCTTGGCCTAAAAAATGTGATTTTTATTTGGATGTTGTCCTAATACAGTGAGGAGAAACATAATCTCAATCTCTACAAGCGCACAGTATCATTCATCATGGCCTACAGCTTCACCGAATCGCCCGACTATGACGAGGACGACGATGACAGTGATGACGATGATGAAGAAACTCATCCACCCATGATGGTTCCCCTGGCTGATGCCCTGAATCACATCGCTAAGAACAATGCCCAACTCAAGTTTGGCAAGGAGAGTCTGAGGATGGTGGCTACTGAAGACATCAAGAAGGTGAGCTCATCAGAAACTTGTTGTTTTTAAAATAATTAATCTAGCCATCTTGATCTTATGATAAAGAAGTTTATGTTATAGCTTGTCCATAGGCCTCTTATTTTCACTTTGAAAGTACAAAATTATGTGCTCCACATAAAACAAACCAACATAAAATGTTTATTTTACGGAACTGCCAATGAGACCATTAACTATGTTCAGTTTGGTTTGGTTTTATTTGGGAATGCCATGTTCGGCACATTTCTTTTTGGTATGACTACAGTGCAATCTTGATAGGATGAATTGAACTACATGTATGTGCAAATTTTGGTATTTATTTATATGTATAAGTTTGTAAGTGTAATGCGAATGAGCTTTGAAGTGAGTGTAATCTTTTATATTTTGATAACAAATTTTAATATGGATGTACTGTTCAATACAGTGGTGGCCATCATGGCCAAAATTCTGTGCCTACAGTGCTTACAATAGTTAAGGAAAAAAATGAATAAAATGTGTAAGAGAGTTTGAAGAACCTTGCGTGATATGTTTTCTCAGCCTATGTACAATAAGGAACAGTCAATTACATGTTAGCTAAAATTTCTTTTCCTTAAAGTAAAGTTGAATTTACTTCTACATGCATTAGTTTGGACTGCCAGGACTTGCTGTTCATATAATCTCATATCTCTCTCTCTCTCTCTCTCTCTCTCTTTCTCGTTACCACTCTCTATCTCTCTCTCTTTCCCACTCGTTCCCTTTCTTTCCCACTCTCTCTCATTCTCTCTCTCTCTCTCCATGCAATAGGGAAGTGAAGTTTTCAACACCTATGGAGAAATAGCAAATTGGCAGCTTCTTCACATGTATGGCTTTGCCGAGGAGTACCCGGAGAACATCTATGATACAGTAAGTCTCCCAAAGATTTTCTCTTTACTTTTTTTAGTGCTACATCATTTTTTCATGACATCATATTTGGTTCAAAGTCTTCAACTGATTTTTTCAGTTGTAATATTTTTTGTTTACATTGCTACTATATATCCATATGGGGAAAACTAGCAAATTAATTTTCCCTTTTACCAGAACTCAACCACCTCTTGAAAAGAATTATAAATAAAACATACAAAAGATTGCTTCTTTATTTCTACATCTTATTTCTTTTCCTCATGCAACATAGGTGGATATTCCACACCGATATCTGCTAGAAGAAGCACAAACACACGGAGCGTTCAGCGCTACTCTGGATGAGAGATGGAAGTTCTTGAAAGAATTAGAGGCAGTGTCAGACGATGGAGGGTTTGTGATTGGTACGGATGGAGTTTTGGCAGAGGACGAAATATTTTTAGCACTGAAGGTGAGTCTCAACAACTCTCTGAAGTACATGTACTCTTTGTCTAAACTTGACCTGAAAAGGCTAAAATCCAAATTAATTCTACTTTTATTACTTAAATCACTAGTATTAAAGTTAAACACAATCCCAAAATATATGTATTTCCGTTTCTGTGTACTTGTTATTATGATAATACTGGCTCTTGCTTGAATTTTTTTTTTACTCTGGACAATTAGGGGTATTATATTGTCTGTTAGGAGCCAGAAGGGCATAAACTCATATACCTTGATAGAGAGTCAATGCCCTTCTGGATCCAAATAGACAATATAATACTCTCAAAATTGTCCTTTTCAGAGTGAAGGATAGTCATTTTCAAGTGAGTTTGCTGATAAACTACCACCCATAATGCATTTTATATCTGACCCATATGAATGAGTAGAATAGGGAGCTGATTTGCTTTGAAATGTATTGAGAACTAAAGAATCAGGAATGTGCGATAAATGGCTTTTTATCGATATTCCATTAAAATGAAATTCTCTCTCTCTACCCCTTACCCCCTCCCTCTATCTTTCTCTCTGTCCGTCTGTCCCTCTCTCCCTCCCTCTATCTGTCTCTGTCTGTCCCTCTCTCAACCTCCTCCTCTCTCCCTCCCTCTATCTGTCTCTGTCTGTCCCTCTCTCAACCTCCTCCTCTCTCCGTCCCTCTATCTGTCTCTGTCTGTCCCTCTCTCAACCTCCTCCTCTCTCCCTCTATCTTTCTTGCTGTCTCTGTTCTTTTGTCTGTGTCTCTCTCTCTCACACACACATCTTTTACAGGTTATAACCCTTGATAAGGAGACCTATGATAATCTTGGACCAGACGATTGTCCAAGTCCTGAGGAGGAATCCTTCACAAATGGTAAAAACTTTTCCTGGGTTTCTCCAAAAACAATGACCACTGTGTTGTCAATGTAGAGCTACGTGTAGGTTATGTTTTGAATGATAAAAAGACCCTTTCACTTTATGTGCTCATGACCTTTCATTCCCGGATAGTCCTATTTCAGATGTTTGGCCATGCTGAAGTTCAACTTGCAGAATTGGTTCCATGTTCATTGAAATGCATTTGTCATGGGTTGTAATATTTTTGATACTTGTGACTGGTAAAACAGATAATTATATTATTTGTTTTTTTGCACTGCTAGAGAACTAACTGGGAATGTTGGCCCTTGAAAATGTACAGCTTTTCCCCTGACTTTTTCTCAGGGTTTTCTGTATCACTATCAGTAACAATTTTCTCTTTACCATACTCTGTCAGGTGAACTGCAAAATGCCACATTTTCAAAAATTTTATGAAAAAAATGGATGATCTTCAAGGCAAACCGAGGGTGTTACTCAACCCAGATCTCTTCTCAGATTTTTCTCTAGGTCAGTAACATTTTCTCTATATGTTTTACTTGCAGGTGAACTTTGTAATTTGCCTGAGTCATGGAGGAGATTATTAACAGGTGCCGCAAACCGCACCTTGAAACACTTCAATGATCTTCATCCGAAGGATACCGACGCAGAATCATCAGCACCAGAGGAACTAGCCAAACTGAGTCCCAGGGCACGTTATTCACTTTTTGTTAGGATGGGACAGAGAAAGATCTTGGAAAGACTGGTTGATTTCTGTAGGATCACCTGGTGAATGAAAAGCCCATCCCACAAGATCAAAAGGTTCCTAGGTATCCTGGAAATCAGGGAAACTTTGGAATGAGTACTCTTTTAGCCAGTCTAGGAAAAGTCAGGGACTTTGAGAGAATTCAATCTTCCACAGGAAATTGCACAGTGTCGGTGCTTACGCTAGAGTTACTGTTCTTACTAGTGTTCCATTAGGGTTTAAGCCTTCGGCAAGAGAGGGGCAACTGAGTTAACACACCTTCTGTTGATCCAATCCAATCCAAAAGATATTTGATATAGCGCCTTTTCCTTGCGGTTACAAAGCGCTGCACACACAACGCTCCACAATGTTTGGGCCACTTAAAAACAAAAGTTAGTGTTGATGATGATGATATGCTGTTCCAAATGTACATGCATATGCCACATATTTTGCATTTTGCATAATGATATAATGTCCCTATGTTCTTCTGAAGAGACTTGGAATAATATACAACCCTGGTTTTAACTGCACCAACCATTATCATCAGCACAGGTCTTTCTTTGTTACTTGATAGTCTCAGTACTTGTTTTGAATCATGTTTCAGTCATTTCTTAGGAATCACTTTGTCTAGAAAGTTTACTGTTTACAAAGGAATGCATCTACCTCTGTTCAGTTTGAGGATGTAAATAAGTTCAATGTTAGAGGTAATACAAAGTTTTGGTAATATTTCAACAGGATTTCAATAAAATTTGCATTACCATTGTGAAACCTAGTGTTAAAATAAGCAACTTTGAAAAAATTGGGCGCTAAAACGCAAATGATTTCGAGAAAATTAAAATATCAAATTTATCGGTGCTCCAGATAAATTTCAAATAGCGTCTAAGGCCATACAATGGTAACTGCGACCATGAAAATCTCGGAATATGCAGTTCTGATATATAATTTCCAAAGGGGAATAGAAATCGGTCGATTTTAGTCAAGAAACATTGTTCTGAACCTAAAGTAATATCAACATAAAGAGTTTATTATTCACAATTTCATCACTTAGACTCGATTTCAATCGCGACAACGATCATTGAATATTGTTGGATCGTATATGCTTCCAAATTCATGACCCCATACCAAAACTTTGTATTATCTTTAATAATTCAAGCAGTAATTTGAATCAATGGATTTTAAAAACCATCATTTGGAATCTGAGAGAGATGGAGAAGAGCCAAAGAAATCTTTGTTGTTGAATCATTTCATATATGTAGTTTAAAAAATCACACTTGTCTGCATTTGAACAAAAAAAAAAGATAGAATTAATTTAATGTTGTTACATTGGTTTATATTAAATCAATTTTCTTAAAAAAAGTGTGTTGTCATTATTGTATGTGTGCTGGCAAAAGTGAAAAGAGAGAGAGAGAGAGAGGGAAATTAAAGGAAGGAAAGGGTGACAAAAATTCAGGCAGCTAGAGAGAGAGGTAGGGAGATAGAGAAATAGTGGGATGGTGGGAGAGAGAGAAAGAGATAGGGAGGGAGAGAGGAAGGGAGGGAGAGATCGAGGGAGAGAGAGAGAGAGAGGGAGATAGAGATAGAGATAGAAATAGTGGGATGGTGGGAGAGAGAAATAAAGAAATATGGAGGGAGGGAGGGAATGACAGTTGGGTAAAGAGTAATAGCAGAAATGTGAAAAGAAAGATAGAAGCCATGACTTGGAAACAATTGGACGGTTGAATAAAGTATGAGTACATGGAAAAGTACCATTAAAATATCACATCAAAAAACTTTTCATGATCATTAGTTGCAACATCCATCAGGCTCCTAACGGTTTTGAAGGCTTTATAAGAACTTCATGATAAACACATTTGACAAGAAAATAATGGGCATTTGTATTTATTAATGTTTACATGAATAATAATACATTTTCATAAAAGTACACTTTCATTTATACTATCTTTGGAGCTCCGAACTACTCAGTGAAATATTGCTTTGATGTGACCAAAGGTAACTAATAATTCACATTTTTTTTCTCTATAAAAATAGTTATATACATGCATTTCAAAAAGTATTGTACTTCTACAATGTAAATTGTAGACCAGTATTTTTGAGTAAATACATGTATTTCAACTCTGTTTTTTTTTTAAAGGTATTTTCCTTCTAAAAATTCAAAATTCCATGTGACATTTGCTTCCTTTCATCAAGGTAGGATAGTACAGACTATTGCAAAAAATGATGTGGTGTTTGAAAATGAAGTGTAAAGCATTTTGGGCAAACGATAATTCATTTTATTTTCATGTGGGGCACCTACATGAGTATGCAGGAAAAGCAGATATCAGATATATATGACTTTAGTCCAAGATCCTGGTCTATGATACGGGGACCATTGAAGCAGATATCAGTGATATAATAAAGCAGCCATCATCATAAATTAATTCACAAGTTACAAAAATGAAAGAGAAACTGCTAGAGTAGACCACTGCAGAAACAAAGCCAAGCAAGGTGACTTCTTTCTGGCACTAGAATCGTTAAAGGATGATGAATTTAGATATTAAAAGTCCTGTCACTGGATGTTGATGCTGTGTGTAGCACAAAGCCAAGAACGTTCAGATCTCCAGTCAAGAAAATAAAGTTACTTGACTATGACACCTCTTTTAAGTTACAAGCATAACTATGATACTGGGACCATGTTGGTCTCATTTTGGAAGACGAATGTGATCCTATCTTTGGCTTCCAGTAGGTATTCATCCTAAAAACACAGAAAGAAAAACAAGAAAAGTTACTAATTACAAATCTCGATCAGCTTTGTTTTGAAACAACTTCAATTATTAAAGACATACCAATATATGTATACATGTATACACCTTCATAAGAATTGATTATGCACTAACAAACTGAGGAAAATGACTGAATGTCAAACTGATTCAAGGATAATAAGATTACCATTTCAAACATGTTACAAACTGCTTGGAAACACAGACTTCTCAATCGAAAAATATGTCAAGAAAATTGTATGAATCACAAATTAATAATTGCAGTTATTAGACATTTAATCCTTTTTAAATTTAATCAAATTATTGTACACACAAGGTACACAACAATGTGACATTCAATAAATCTATTGCAATTACAGCAGGGTGTTACCTGGAAATCTTCAGGAAGGGGTGTGGGGTAGTGTTGCCATTCATTCAAGTCACCCATTGACAAGTTTTTCTGAAAGACAACATCAAAAAAACAAATGCTTAAATTCAATATTATGCTTACAGATCATAATAAAGGTAAAGATCATGATAATAAAGATCATGATAATAAAGGCATGATAAGGCAGATGATGATGATGAAGCAGAATATAAGAATGGTGGTGAAGATGAAGATGATGAAGATGATGGCGATAAAGATGATGGAAGTGATTATAACGATGATGATATTGATGCTGATAATGCTACTGCTGCTGTCACTATGTAATTTCTCCATACCACTCTTACTCATTCATGCATTCATCCCATGACTGCAATAAGGTATTATATCACCAGACTCTACCTTCGAGACAACCGGCTGTAGCTTTCCAAGTTGACATGGTCTATGTTGGTCTTTCTGTACATCTTCAGTTGATTTCACATTAGAGGTAGGTCCATTCGTATCTGTACAGTCACAGGCCAGCATGTCATGTGTGATGCAGGAACTGCCTTCATGTAATGTAAACAGGTCCTGTACGTGGGTCAACATGAAAATTAAATTAAACAGATATTACACCAGGTGGATGATAAATGTAGATGATATTTGCTTTCGTCAAACTGGAATTCCGAACAAATAGATAAAAACACCCGAACAGTAAATGGACACACTGACTAGAAAACAAAGTGAAAGACAGAAGAAATCACCATCAGATGACATAGAGAGTACACAAATAGGGAGAAGATGATCTGATGATGATCTGATCCATGCTTCAACACCATTTGCTTGGGGTTTATGCATCACAGATACATGAAAACGATTAAGGTTAGGGTTGCTGTAGGTTTTAGACTAGGTTTAGGGTTAGGTAAAGTGTAAGGTCCAGGGTTGAACTTAAGAATTTGTCTAGTGTAGGTTATTTACCGTGAAGCAATTGGCTTCAATTCCAATTAGACAGCTAAAGGTTTGGAATAACTCACATTGGACCAAATGGCAATTTACTGTTCTAAGGGGTAAAAGAAACCAGCAGTCTTCCTTACTCTGAGATCTTCTAGAGAGAACTTGACAGAGCCTCCTTGACCCTTAGCATCCACCACAGCTCCACTAAGACTCTGCTTGCTGATCTGACGTTGGTAGATCTTCTCCTCAATAGTGCCCTTCAAGGAAAAAGACAGATTTAGGGTTACAGCCTTTGTTATAAAACCCTACATTCTGACACCCTGATGAATCAACACCCAAGTGTCCCACTCCAGTGTTCTGACACCCTTATGTTCCGACATGCCTATGTCCTGAGACCCCAACGTTCTGACACCCTGTGTTCTGACATCGTGGTGTCCCTACACTCTTTGTGTTCCAACATCCTTATGTTCTGACACTTCTATGTTCCAATATACCTATGTTCCGACACCCTTGTGTTCTGACACGTGAGATTCCTGACACCCCTATCTTCCAACATCCTAATATGCTCTGATACCTTGATGCTGTGATTACCACCCTCTAATCTTTCTATTCTCCCATGTGTTAAAACTCTTACATTTCCAGGGATTGTATCTAGAAATAAATGCCCATTCCAAGCAACTTACAGCAGTCATCAGTCGATATATGTGAACTGTCTTCTTTTGCCCATCTCGCCAAACTCTAGCCATGGCCTGTAATCAAGAAAAGGGTAAAGGTCAAAATTGTTTTTTCATGAAACTACTACGTATCAAAATATAAATAGGAAATATCATCAAATGTAAAATCATTAAAAATGTTTTAAAAAACTTATGTTTAATTCAAGCATATATCTAATAGCATACTATAGACGCTGATATTTTTGCGTGATTAATTTTTCATGGTGAGCGACCCCAAAACATGCAATTCAGCCCGTCCAAAACACGCAGAACAAGTCATGCTTATATTTTTCGTGAGTTCTAAAATTCGAGTTTGCCGATCTTAGCGCGAAATCCGCGAAAATTAATGTACCATGAATATTTCTACTTCTACATCCTTGAAAAACTAAACAGGAAATTCAAAGCTTTATCATTGAATTGTAAAGTTATTAAAAATGTTCTCCATAATGAATTGCTTTCTATGTACTGTACTTTAAAGCAGGGGCAGATCCAGTATTTTGTGAAGAGAAGGGCACAGTAAAAGGTACAGTATGCCACTAGGGTTTAAAAATGGGTGGGGGTGGGCATGGGCCAGACGTGCCCCTTCTCCAAAATTCTGCCAGTGCCTTAGAGAATGTACAGGTAGCATAACTATCATATACCTGAAGGTCATTTGCAGGGTTCCAGTCAATATCATAGAGGAGAAGTCTAGAGGCACCGATCAGGTTCAAACCAACACCACCAGCTTTAGAGCTTAGCAAGAAGATAGCTGCGACGAGGGGAACAATACAGCAAGAGAGAGAATGAATCATAATAGCAGAATCATTAATATTAATAACAATATTCTGGTTCTTTTGATGTACCCATGAAGCTCTTAGTGCTTTCAGGGATACTACCCTGGTCATAGGATCCAGGCTTGCCTGCACAGCCTGTGTGCGCAATCCCTGATCCCTAGGGAGCATACCAGCCAAGCACCATTTAACAGATGCTCACAGTGCTGACCAAACCACAATCACATGTGTATCCTACTGCATGAGTACCCATATCTCCTGGGTGGAGAGAAGCAATGTAGATGCCTCATTCAATGACATCAGTGCTGTACCAGGTATCAAACCCACACCCATTGCATCTCTAATCAATATTAATTGCCACATGCACCTTTACATATCGTAAACATGATTTCAAGAATAATGTACCACTTATGGAAGGTTAAAGATCAGAAGAATATCAGGAACAGAAATTAGAACTGGTCTTACTGAATTCTTCATCTTTTCATACAAACTGCTTTAGGATATCAATCAATTATATGGAACAAAGGAGACACCGGTATTCATGATTTAACTTTTCTTTCCATATGTTGTCATGAAGACATTTGTGGCTCAAATTACAAAGTTTTAGAGGAAGTTCACAAAATGTAAAATTATCATTTCCCAATAATAACAATGAACATTTTGTAAGCTTACTTTCTTTAGCATAGCTGCTGTTGAAGTGCTCCACGATGGATTGTCGTTTGGCAGTCGGTGTGGAACCATCCAGCCTGCAGAACTGGTAACCCTCGATACTACACAATGCTTGTAGTATATCCAGTGTCTGAAGAATAAGAGGGGGATTGAAAAACATAAAAACTTCAAAACTGGTCAGATGTAAGAGAGTAAAGAAAATAAGAAAGCATTAAAGACACCAAGGTGATGTAACCTCAGAATGTGTGTATGTGTGCATCTGTAAATCGTTTCAATTACAAATAGAAGAAATGCAAGTGTGCATCTAATAAACAAACAAATGATACTTTCCAATTCATGGTGGCAAATGAGGAGAGGAGTCACAAGTCTATCAACAGACTATTGTAGGACATCCATAGCTAAGAACATGCAATTATGATTTGTCAAGCCATTGCCTATTGGAAGTCCTCACCAAAATTGTCTACTTTACTGTTACTTGTGTAAATGTACATTTTAACAATCAACCCTATACCTATGGAAAGCAGGTGGCCCCTGTATTAAGCCTAGAGGAGTAAAAGAATGCAGTCATCAGAAGGATCAAAGGTAGATTGCCATGTAAGTATTAACGATACCTGGGTGTAGTTGGACACCAGGACAAGTCTCTCCCTCCTAGTCTGATCAGCATGCATGGCTCTAAGCATCTCAGACAGTACACAAAGCTTACCACAGTGGGCTAGAAGTGGTCTGCCTTCAGAGTATTCAGGAGGGTAGATGGGTAGCAGACCCTTGTACAAAGATTCCTAGATATAAAAGTTCAAAAGGGGCAAAAAGAAGAAGGAGATATAATACAAGAAGAATGAGAAGAAAAATAATGAAAAGAAGGGAAAAAAAGAAAAAGAAAAGTGATGAATTTCAATAAGTAATAGAAGATGGATGTGAAAGTAGTAGGTATAAATCATTCACATATTAGTGAAAGAGCAGACTTGAGAGAAGGTAAAACAAAAAGTACAAGTCAATCAAATACCTTATTTACAATTTTAAATTTAATATATGCAAATGTGCTTGGAAAGGCAGAGTCATGTACCTGGCAAATCTTCTTGCTGACTTATCTTCAAAAACAAATTCCTGGAATTTCTTACAAAATGACACTATCAAAAACTCTTTCACTGAGACCTGCAAATGTTAAAGCGGGACTGCACTACTTGTAGCTACTTGCGCCCTCTTTATAGCCAACAATGCCTAAGTGATACCTGTTGGTCCCCCATGGTCACCTTTTTCTTATGTTAATTGAGAGCTGATTTGATGAGATAACCACCTGACGGTGACCACGCAGGGAGGTCTAATCTTTCCTGGCCAAACTAGTGCAGATAGGCTTTAAAAATATGAATGCACAATGCTTTCATAACACTTCATGATACAGGAGGGATAAGACATTATTGTGCAAATTTAAAGATAAAAAAAATCTAGAATTTGTAAACTGTATAGTCACTATCGATCCTCACCTCCTCCTCGTCATCATCTAGCAACCAGCTCTCTCCTCCTCTATTTTTCCCCTCATCGTCCGCCTTCTTGCTAGCCTGGTAGAGCAGGCTGGGATCATTGCAGAGCTTCTTGAGTGCCCCTATACAGACCAGATGGGGGGAGCCAGCCGAAGCGGAGGATGCGTACCCCCTGGATAGGCAGGAGCGGATGAGGGGCGAGCGCAAAAGGTGCTGGTAGAGGCGGAGCTGTAGGGGAGACGGCTGGCAGAACACCACCGTCTCAACTGTAGAAGAGGAAGGAGAAAAAGATATCGGAATTGTTAATTGCAAATTAAGGGTTTGGAATGACTAAAAAATATCAGAACAAATAGGCATCCCAAGGATATAAGACTGGGCAGTGTTTGACGAAACCGTCATAAGTACAAGTTCAAAGACATCTCATGAAACGTGGGTTTTAATTTAACATGCCTTTCAATAGGATGTCGGTGATCTTGTACTTATGACGATGCCCTTTGCAGACAGGTTCTACATACAACAAATTATTCTTTCTTGAGGGAGACAATATATGTGACCACTACGGAGATTTTCATTAACTTAACAGCAAGGTGAATCAATAGGTGTTAGGTAGGTGTTATGATGGGTGTTACGTACATATGTTTATAACTCAAGCTCCCTACAAAAGTAACCATGGTGGCCAGGGCTCTTGTCTTGAAAACAGTACCAAATTTATCATAATAAATACTCTGGATATCTTTAATAATCTATTTCAATTACCTTTGGGTGGGAGGTATTCGTTGTTGATCTCCTGTGTACGTCTGAGTACAAAAAGACTCGTCAACCTTGAAAGCTGGAAATAAAGAGAATTTTTTCAAATGTAGAATATCAAAAAAATTGTCCAGGTGTGCAAGTACCACTGTCCAGACACTTTTACATAAATATGCAATCTGTAAAGAATTTCTTTAGATAAGTTAGGCTTGCATTTGATCTACAAAAGTGGTTAGAAGATCAAGTGTGCTATATTGTATACCTCAGTTGCTCTAGCAGCTCCTAGTGTCTTTTCCTCCTTGGTAGCACTGGGTTGATTGGATCTCAAGATAGGCTCTTCATAGACACGATGAAATGATCCACTGGTACCTTTGGGATACAGTCGGAGGTGTCAATTAAAACAAACATGTTACAAGTATCTTAAAGGGAATATATCATCTGTGGCTTGAAATAATAAATATTGTGAAAAAATAAAAACACCCCCAAAGTAAAAACCTATATGAGACATTGAAACAGTTAAAATTAAAGAATACTCTGTCTGTTGAGAGCCACAAGAGCGCTAACTCCTATTCTAGAAGACAGAATTAATGCCCTTCCGGCTCTAAACAGATGATTTCATATTGAGGCCTGAATAGAAGTGTATATAGACTTAACTTCTTTTTGCGTGTGTGTGTGTGCATTCACAAACGGGTGAGTAGACTAATCTAAGTTACTCACAAATCACTTTAACCTAAAACTTGCAATGTTTTTTTTCTTCACATGCAATAATCAAAGCTGATACATTGACTAGAGTAGTTGCATGGAACCCCAAACACACTGAGCAAAATATTCTTTAGGCGATTGGTAGCATCTTATTCATGAGGATAGCAATTTTGAAACAGATCACGATCAAACATTACTCCTTTACGATGCAATCAGAGATACATGTGGAGTCATCATCATCGTCCTACGAGTCATGACTGACTCTTTGTGACCCTATTGATGAAGACGTTCCAAACACTTCTATTTCATGTGGAGACTTCAATTCAATTTAACTGAAGATGTACCTGAAGAGTACCTGAAGATGATTTATTCATGAGAGGAATGTGGTACACACTTCACATTTGTACGTGTCATCTTCACACCAGGCGCATGCAATGCTCACCTACTCTGTATCATTATGAATTTATCATGAGACTACTTGCAAATTATAGAACTGATATGAAATAATAATATCAAGGGAATAAATTATGAAGGTAAGGTTCAAACACAGTTTGAAATACCCAGTAACTCTTTGTGTGATCAATCAGTTAGTGAGGATTGTTTTAAAAATGAATGTTTGTGTTCATTCCACTATTTTTCCATGCAAACATTACACTGTTATTATACCAATCACTTTCACCATCATCATCAACAGAATTATCAGTATTGTCATTTTTATCATCATTATTACTTTCGACAATATTAATATTTCATCAGAGGTATTGCTTAAAACTTACCTAAAACTCCAGGATTGCAGAATTCCACAATGGAATAGAACTCTTGTAAATCATTCTGAAAATAAGGAAAATCAAATAGACAAGAAAATATTGTCTGCACACCAATCTGTCTACAACAACAAACAAATCAGTTAAGATATCCATAAGCCAGTAAGCACTTAACAATCCTCCACATTATCATTAGGTGGTCTGTTATCAACAGACCACCTATTAATTTCGTCAGAATTTTCTTTCTTCTTTATTATTATTATTATTTATTTTTATTTATTTCTCCACTTTTTTGTGCAGACGATAACTCTTACATCGATGCAGTCAATTTCTTTCAATTTTGGCCCAGTCATAGGTCATTGTCCTAAGATGTTTCTGCAACATTTTCATGTTTATCAGGTTATCATGACGTCATTTTGTGAAAATCGACTTATGATTATATCTTCATAACAGAAAGTCATTTCTTATTCATATTTATCATGATCAAGGTCAATATCCTTCCGGTCAATTTCAGATCAATAAACGCTACAGATACAGACGTCCGCTGGCCAGCGCAAGAAATTTTAAAAAAGCTCAAAATCACTTTTTATTCAAATTAGAGTACGTTTCAGGCCATTTTAAGCATTTCAAAAAACGCGCACACGCTAATGCGCGTTTTCGTTCGTCATGGCCGTACGCAACCTAGAATCGCCATTTTTTATCTTTCATGATATTCCCCATTTTTTCCCGGACAATTTGATTCCATGTTTGTCTCTTTATGACCATGAATAATGAAATGAGCGTCCGTTCAAGATAATTCCGTACGCGTGCGAGCTCTTGTAATACATACCATATATCGGCCAAAACAAGCCTATACAAAATCCATTATAGCTCTTTAGGAAGTCCATTGACCTCACAATTTTTTTATATATTTCGATAGAGTATGAGTCGGAGATATGATTTCATGTCTCATTCGGCTGTTAAATATATTGTGACGTCATCATAATGGCCTTGGAACTCAAAATACAAATTGGTATATTATGACGTCAGCATATTTATGGACAATTGATTGTATCTCTGTGAATATTGATTGATTTTCTTCCAAATTTTGATATGTTGTAGCTAAGATTATTGTCTACAAGATTAAGTTGCATCATTTTTCATTTTAAAGACGTTATCATAGTAAACATTTCATTTGAAGGCGACATGTCAGAATGTTCTAATTTGCGTGTTTTGCCTATGGAAGGTGAATATCGTGAATCTACATGAATCTACATGACATTGTTCATTGAGCAGTATCTCGCTTATAGTTGCTCTATGTTTTCCCAAATTTTGATGTTATAGCTGAGACGATTCTCGACAAGATGAAATATTCAGATTACACAACAGACCACCTAATTCGTCCTCAATGACGAATTAAATTTCTTGTATTCTAATTTTATTTCTTTTGAAATTAGAATACCGGTATGCATGTCAAAAACAAAATAAGAGGACAGGCTTGTAACAAAATGCAAATAATTAAAGAAATGATGTTCCATCATAGACAACATACATACATATCAACTACATGTTTGACGTGTAGCCTTAATATACATCCTAAATTGATGAGAAAGGTCATGCTCACCTGTATAGGGGTACCTGTTAACAAGATTCTTCTCCTGACAGCCAGGCTAGATAGGAGCTAGGTATGTAAAGAGACAAGAGTAACAAGTTTGAGGCAAATAACAACCAACAAATGTACACAATGTATAATAAAATCAATATGTACCTATGCTTTACATATATATTTCAGTTCAAAAGATACAAACCTGTACAAATGTCAACAGGCAAACTTATCAAAACACCTGTAAAAAAGACGTTTATAATCTTAAAGGTGTGTTGCCTTGCCAAACCAAGGTTTATTTGAAGTACTGAAAGAAATTCTTCTCATATCTCTGCTTGTATTCCCCAACTCATATGATATATTTTCTGTTCTTTTCCTTGACAAAAGATGAACTTCATTAACATAACTATGACAATACTGACATACACAATGAAATGTGAAAATGAAATATCGAAATGTTTGTAATTAATTTTAATGAAGAAAAAAAAGTAATCATCCACAACTTCTCTTATCTCATATACCGGTAACTTAAAAGAGGGTTTCACAATTAATGTCTGTACGAGGCTCAAGGGTTAATTCTTACAGATGCAGTCTTGATGGTACTGTTCTTCAGTCTATGCCCCTCGTCACACACAACCAGGTCAAAGGTTATTCCTCTGATGTCATCAGCATAGCGCACCATCATCTCATAGCTGATCACCATCACTGGGAACAAGGGGCTCTTCTTGAACTCCTGTGCATCATCAGGTCAAAGGTCAATACATAATATGATACCAGCCACCTTCATGACATCTATCTTTGCTGAAGTTTCATGCATGTGAAAATTCCTCATTTTACAGTGTAACCTAAAACTCTAATGATCATAGTATGACATCAATAATGGATTTACTTCATTGATTACTTGTAAATTGTTCTTAGAAAAAAAGTCAAGAGCAGCTAGTATTTTTTATACAACTGCGTCTACATGTACATATGTATATACATGTATAGCACGTCAAATTCATCTATATTTCACAAAAAAATTCTAATGATATTATCATCATGTTGAAAATCTGATGGCATCTTGAGCTAGCAGTAATATTTTACTTTAACAGTCCTGTAACATCATTAATCCCCCTATCAAATATTCCTACAGCAAAACTACAAACACAAAACTACTCTTGCCCTCCCTCAATATCCAATAAAACAGTGCTAATTAAAGGAGGTATTTGAAAAGTCAACTGTCAAGTCCTTTGACTCTAGTTAAACCATGAAATCTTTAAAAAACAGCCTAATAGCATCGTCAGACTACTTCTCAATTTAATCACCATCCATAAAAATGAGGCTATAAAAGTTTACAAGTACAAGATCATAAATCTGAGTCAGCCTCTAAGAATTTATACCAGGGGGTTGTTACAAATCCCTGCCTTCATTAATACGAGCATGCATGCTAAAACGAGTAATAAAGTAATAAGAGTCGTTAAGAAACCACAAGTTCCACATTCTCCAACAGAAGATTTTCAGCATCTGAAGTGGTATATTATTATGACAGGAATCTGAATTTGCAAATCATAACACCTGCCTGTCTAATAAAAAAAATGCTGCTGCTTTTTCCAAACAATGCAAATACTGTCAAGATGACTTCAAAACAATGCAATTCATTTAAATGGCTTCTTTGAAATATAAATAGAGATGGAATACAGTATATGACTTATTAATTATAATCAATATAAAATAAATTATTACAGTTTTATTCTAGTTAAGGGGGATTTTGTTGGGAAAAAATGTACTTGTTGCCAAACTGAAGTAGAAAAGTTGATTTTTAAAAATTGTGTCCCTCTTTTCCCCCATGTTTATTCACCTGTACTTGGAACTGGTGGGGGAGGGGGACATACACAAAATAACCACCAGCTCCTTCACACACTCATAAGTTGACCTTATACAATCACATTACAATGCAGGCATTTTTTAAATAACCACAAAAAAAAAACCCAAAACCACAAAAAAACAAGACAAGTTGATTTCATCTAACTTTTAGGACAAACCTTTTCTTGGATAAGGGAATACCATTCCATAAATAGAAAGAAGAAAAACAATTACCTCCACTTTCTTTTCGCTACTGACGGGGAAAACTGAGATTCTCTCTGTACCAAGCCACTTACGGAACTCTCGGCACCAGTTCTAAAAGGAAAGAAAAAATGAAAGAAAGGATGTTCTATATAAACAGGAAAAGCATTAGAAGAAATGAAACATTTTGCTTCATTTCAATAGCAAAACATGTCTGTGACATTGTTTCCACTTGAAACTGGTGGTTGGTTTCCATGTCAAAATTTAGATTATATCATTTTATGAAATTAGATTGTTTGTTTTGATTTTTTTTTTAACTATGTTATACGAACAACAGGTTGGTGCCCCAAAAAACCTTTTCAGTTTTTTTCCTCTCCAACCTCAGATTTAGTTTGCCTACATGTATACAGTATGTCCTTGTATGGTTTTATGCCATGAGCCCTTGTTTATATACTTTAATGGAGTTGAAGTAAAATGAATTGAATAGAAATAAATCTAGCTGAATTGAATATAACTAAAATTAAAATGTACCTTTACAAGACTGCCTGGTGTTACAATCAAAACTCTCTTGATGATTGGTTTCCCTCCATAAGGACCTTGCTTGAACAAAGTCCTGTAAAAAAAAAATGCATATTCAATTTAATAAAGCACTGTTCTATGTTAATGAAAGTGCGCTACTGGAACATAGACTTAGTAATTATTCATAATGGAAAACAATTTTACGGTTTATTTGACATGGTTAGCCCATTGAATATGATTTGATTGTGGTATAAAATGCATTTTTCATATACCGGTACCTTATCACAAGTTACCTCAGGTTTTGTCTGCAACATGTTAATCATTTAAATCAGGATTTCTATTGCTCTTTGTTAGAAATACAGCATCACTAATCTTACAAACTCACTTCATTGAGTTTTATTTTATTTTATTTATTTATAAGGCATACATGCAATCTTAATCTCACTTACTAATATCCTTTCAATACAAACTGTATCAATTCTCAATGAAAGCAAGTTTCTAGAAAAGTAAAAATTTTAAAATCTTTAAATTTGCTTCGAATTTCTATAAATACTTCTGCAATCAGAAAGAAAAGATTAATGTGATACATGAAGCTATATGTATGCTAATAACTCACCATACAAGAGTGATGCATTGCAGTGTCTTTCCAAGACCCATCTCATCTCTAGAACAAAAAAAAGGGGGGGGGGATGAATTAAAACTTTTTGAAACATCTACCAAAATACACACAGTTTTTTTAAAATAATTTTTCTCTCACTGGAAAGTGTTTTTAATAAGCACAGAAAGGGAGTACTACATACAAAATGAATTGTATCTGAGCTAAAATGTACAGAATGGATGTCGGCAGAATGTAACATATTTTGTACTAGGAAGAAGATAAATGGGAAGAGACAACATAAAAGTAACACCAAAAAGTGATAGAAAACACCAAGGGGGAAAACACCAAGGGGGAAAGAAAGAGGGATTATAAGATAAGACCGATCGTTATCTTACAAATCAATGGTAAGAATATACATGCGAGATTTAAAAGAAGTGAAAGCCAGGAAGGGGGGGGGGGGAGGAGGAAATAAGGTTAAAATCAGTGAATTTAAACAAAATGTAAACTTTTGTCTATACTAATATATTTTATAACCAATTTGACGATGAAGAAGCAACTTAAGTCAAAATCTTGGATAAGGATAATGTTAAGGATACATAAGTACACATGTAAATTAACCTACGCTAGAATGGCTCCATTTCCTTGAAACTGCCTCAATCCCATAATGCACTCGTACAGGAAGATAACCCCTTGCCGTTGATGAGGCCTGAGCTTCGAAACCAGGTGAGGATCGACCACCACGTCGACAATGGATTCGTTTCGTTGGTTGTTCTGCCATTGGTGGGATGAAGGTGGGCGGGGCATCACCAGTGCGTCTGGATGGGTGGGGTCATAGAGGGGCCTGGCTACTCTTGGTTGAACCACCTGATAAAAGGAGGTTAAGTATATGTTAAATATCATCAGTTGAGAGCCAGAAGAGCATTAACTCATATCTTTAAACACAGATTTAATGCTCTTCTTGCCCTCAATAGGTGAATTTACAAGTATATGTTCCTCCAAGTCTAAATCACTCTTCACTTCTATATGCAGTCAAAAAAGCTTCTTGCTTTCAACAATCAATTTCGATAAGTGAAAAAAATATGCAATTGAACTGAATGCCTATATGTTCTTTGGGAAAATACTATGAGTTGCTCTATTTGAAGTTCAGCTATGGTAAAATAGCAATTTGAACAACCCTTATTTCATGGATATCATCATATTCAACTTGAGAATTTTTTTTCAAAGGAATTTAAAAGAAATTTCATACCATTATTATTATGAAAATCTTATTTATTTTTCAATACCTACTTTTAAAAAGTCAATTACAGTCACACCTGTATATAAACAAAAACTGCCCAAGTAAGACACGAAAAGCAGTCTTAATTTATAGGCAGGTGATCACCACAGCAGATTCTACTGCCATATAGTGTATATTTTATATTATCCATACACTTACTTTTGTTTGTAGAGTGGAGGAACCATCGTCCCCTGTCTTCTGTGGGTTAGCAAATGGTTTGGGAGGTCTTGGGGCTCTGGAAGGAGTAACCGCAATGGATGCGGAGACACCGGTGGTAGCGGTAGAGGATGACCCTGTCTGGAAACACTTGCCTGTGGTCCAGTCCTCTTCCGATATGCTTCCCATCACCTAGAGGAATGAAAGAGAAGATATCATTGATTTTGTTTTAAAATTTGTTTTGATCAATAATAATTAATTTGGTCTGTACTGATTATCATCAAGTGTTTGGTAGACATGATTAGTGAAAGATGAGGGGAGGAGGAGAATCACTTTTTGGTAAACACTTTTCTTTTGTCTAACCCCCTTCGATATGCTCCCCTTCATCTAGAGGTGCTTAAATCATTCTAACAATAAATTATGTGGGAGCTAGGCACAGATTGTGGAGGAGGATGATGATGACCCGTCTGGAAATGATTCCATGTGGTCCAGTCCCCTTCCGATATGCTTCCCATCAATATTATTAGAGAAGTGACAGATAAGATATCATTGCATCTGGGCAATTACATGAGATGCATCACATATGACATACCGTAAGTCTGTTATTCATTTATTTCATCTAAAGATGAAAATCCTTTGATATGGCTACTGAGTATTGGGTGTTTCTGGAGACTCTTTCCATTTTCAGATGAAATAAATGATATGTATGTATCTCATTGGACACATTGCACAGAATTGTCCATCTTCATCAATGTTTATCAGTCAATATGAATTGGATCTGCAATTGTGGCATTATAAATTATTTGGGAAATGCCAATACTGGAAGAGGATGAGCTAGGACAGTGTATGGAAACAGCTAGTCCTCCTTGGATATACCCTCATTACCAACAGAAAAGGCTTGTTCAGATATGAAGTGGTACACCGCTGTAGATTAAAAATAAAATGTATGAATGAATGACAACTGTGTGCAACAAAGGTCATAGGTCATAGGTCATCATACTAGTATTTACTGAGCTCTGTGTCAGGTACAGAAATGTGAAGCATATTACGCTTACATCATCATTTTAAAGTTTGTTTTTTTAATGCCACGGTTCACCACTTCAAATATGAACGAGGTTCTATAACAGCATTTTAATTACCAAATGACATCTGCCAGATTAGTATCATAGTAACATGAAAAATAGCCAAGTTAAGTTAAAGTAGCGGCAGACATACTGTAGAAATTGGAACAATCTGGAAATTATTTGCAAGCTTTCTCAATAATTCAGATTCTTGGTTGGTATAAACAATGATTTTTTTCTGTGTGAACAAACAACACACTCTAACCCAGGATAGCCTTTATACCCAGCAGCAATGAGCTTCAGCTGCAATGCATTCTCACATTTCTAAGTGATTCCAATCCCATAATTCTTAGGATTCATCATTATTGAGATGAGACTTAATGCTACCTCCCATCTCACCTGTCCCTTCTCATTTCCCATCTCTAAACCTCATCAATTATGCGATGGAGTCTTACGGCTCGCTCACATATGACCCAGATTTCTTTCGGTAATGACATTAGCGTAATATGTTTCATATTGCTATATCTTACAACGTACATATTGTGAGTACACATTAAAGGGCTTTCTTGCACGGAGATACCCTTTTTCATCACCATTTTCCATTCGTTTACAAAGTAAAAAAGAACTACAAAAAAACAAACAAAAAACAACGCAGTAATAAATCGCTGTGGTTTTAACGCCTCATATGTGAATGAATCCTTGGAGATGATGTCTAGAGAGAAGAGAATGTGGGGATGTTGTGCTCTTAAAGTAGTGGCAGAGCATGCATGCATGGGTCCAGCGACTCCAGCCATTAGGCTTGTCCTCATCAGCTCGAGTTTGCCAAATAGCCCGCTATTTCTTATTCAGGAAATTAGCCCGAAGTTACAAATCGCGTCCTCATCAGCTCGAAACTCAAGCTCGAGAAATTTGCTCAGTGATTGCGCATAGTGCGAGTCTTCAGGCTGGTGAAGACGCACTGGACAAATAGCGGGCTATTTTGCAAACTAGCCCAAGATATCTTGGGAAGATTTCCAGAGTCTTCACCTGCCAAATAGCCCGCTATTTCATGATCAGGCTAATTTCCCGAATAACAAATAGCGGGCTATTTGGCAAACTCAAGCTGATGAAGACAGGCCTATTAAGAGGGACTGGTATTATGGGGGATGGATTTACTAGCTAAATGAATGAAATGTAAGAGGATAAGGCCATCAAATAAGGAGAGAGTGCGGATAGGTTGTGTTTTCTTCCTTTTTTCACCAGTCAATTGGATTTGGATCAAGTTCTCTCTATCTCTCCTCCCCCATCTCACTTTCCAGGTCTCCCCCTCCTCCTCTCTCTCTCTCACTCACTTACTCACTCTCTCTATCTATCTCTCTCACTCACTCCTCTGTCAACCAATGTATCGCTGTCTCTCTCTCTCACTCCTCTCTTTCAATGAATGTATCCCTGTCTTCTCTACACCTTCAAAAAATAAACCAATATTCATAGAAACCATATACACCCATCCATCTGGTCTGATGAAAGCGATCTATACTAATTATTCAGCTTCATGACAGTTTTGTTTACATCTAGAATTGTTGAAGTATGGACCCTTGGTTGATGGCATCCACCAAATGAATGGATCCAGGGAGGGGAAGAGCAATGGGGTGAAAAAGGAGAGGAGAGAAAAGAAGATGAGAAAGAGATGGTAGAAAAGAGAAAGGAGGAAGTGAAGAAATGAGATGAGGGGAACAAAAAAGAGCAAAGAGAAAATGGTGATGAGGGGAATAAAATACATGGAACTAAAGAAGAAAGGGAAGTAAGGAAAATTGGATAAATAAAAGATTGAGTGGAAGAAATTTATCATTACATAAATGTATATACCAAATTTGATTAAGTATAGAACAGTATGGAAATGAAAGAGAGAGAGAGAGAGGGAGAGAGAGAGAGGGGGGGTCCCACTCACTTCCCTTAAACAGAATCATACTGTACTTTAAACTGCATCTTCAGCATCTTGCTGATTGAGTGTAGGGAGGGGTGGGATGGGGATTCCCTTGCCCCCCTTTTCAAGTTATACAAGAAGAAAGATACACGCATAGCATTTGCTTAGTCTGAACTCCACCATCTTTAAGTGGCCTGTCGGTCTCTTATCATATTACATGGTGCCAACTAATTTCAGTTATATACTTCATGCCATCCACACTATCTCTATAGTGGTCAGCATCTCGCTGATTTATTGTAGGGAGGGGTGGGGAGCCTCTTGCTTTCTTTCAGGTACATAGATATGAATGATTGATACATGATATTGTTTAGACTGGTCTTCACTATCTCTAAGTGGCCTGTCTACCTGTTATCATATTAGATAGGCCAACCAGTTTTAGTCATATTTCATGCCATGCAAAATATTTCTGTGGTGGCCAGTGTCTCAATGATTTAGTGTCTCACTCTACAAATTGAAGACCCCATGCATGAACAGTTATATTTTTATAATACAGCTGAATGGGCTATCCACTATATTTGTGTTCTTGAATATCATCTATTACATATTACACATTAGTGACTGCACAAATGAAAATAAAGATTTAAAGGTTAGTTAGTTTTAGAAGGTGCAAATGTTGCACTAATGTCTTAAGATTAATATTATGATCCTGTTCACCATTTGGACATACTCCCCAGGGAGTGGTGATGGTGCAAATTGTGCCTGAATGAATCTAATGGCCAGGGTAATAATATCTGTAAAGCGCTTAGAGACGGTATTTCATATTAAGCGATTTATAAATCCAGATTATTATTATTATTATATAAAAGCTATACCTTCAAGAAAAGCTACTGGTAATCCACTATGTACAATTTACTTCAATGATTACATCATTACAGTAACAATGGAAACAAAATTGAATTAATGAGGCAACCAGATGATCTGAACTATTAATCTCCATACCTTTTATTTCCTACCACTCCACTCTTGATAACAAAATTCAACGGCAGTTCTATTTTGTGAATATCTAAATCTTCAACCATATATAAATTGAACAAACTGTATATATATATATTTCTTGATAGACTAGACAAGTACGAGATGCATGCCCATCCTCTCGCTCTACCTATCAAATATATTTACCCCAAAAATTACCTGTTTCTTTCTGTATGTCTTTTGAATTTTACATTCTCCCTCACCCAATCTCCCTCTCTCTATCTCTCTCTGTCTCTCTCCCTCTCTTTTGCTTTAATTTCTTCAGCTACTGTCTTTCTAGGCCAGTATGCATTCTACTTCCATTTCGTAATTGTGGGCTTTTTTATTATTCTTTTAATCAGAAAATGTGAGATTTTTGTGAGAGTGATATTCTTGTGATATTTCCCCAGGGCTCTTTCATTTTTCAGAGATGTATCGCTTTCAACTGCTCTATCTCCTTTTCTACATATGCCCTATCTATCTAGGCAAGCAGTGTGAGTTCTATATACTTGAAAGCTCTTTTACAAGAAATGTGATATTTTTATTGGGAGTAAGTTTCTCCCAAGTGCTCATGAATTTTCCATAGCTTTTCCAATTTCGACATCCATGTATATTTCAAAATTATCTCCCAGTGCCCGTCTTTTTCTCTCTTCATAACCATTTCTTCCTTTCTGTCTTTATGTACATTACCATAAGCACATAGAAATGGATACTTATATGCACACATCTCTTAATTGCTTTCTACTCCATGCATCTTTCCTTAAGTTAACTATAATTAAGTGCCCCCTTCTCTCTCCCCTCCCTCTGTATATCCTTTCTCTCTTGTCTGTCCGTCTGTCTCTGTTTTCTCTCTTGTCTGTCTGTATCTCTCTTTTTCTCTCTCTGTACTTTCCTTCCCTTCCCCCATGAATATGTACAATGGCAGAAGCACACAGAAAACGGATACCTGAATGTACACATCCCCTCTGCTGGTGAAACTCAATATTCCACCATCATCTGTTCAGAGACAGAAGGGCGTTTCCTTTCTGCTAATGTACATGAATTAATGCCCTTTTGGCTCTTCGTCTACACTCACTACAGGGAAAGCCAGCAATAACCATTACCTCAGTATGTTCTAAGACAAATGGGCAAAAACAAAAAATACACATGGTATTAAGAAGCTAAAAACTTCTTGGTATGAAGTACACAGAAGTCATAAACTTCTAATCTATGGTTGTCTTAATTACAGTCAATAAATGGTATCCATGTGCACCACACAATGCAAATCAGATGGGCGTCCTGCTTTTGTGAACTTTGGACAGAGTAGCTAGCTCAGACAAATTATAACTGCCAAGGAATTCTTTCATCAAAGTCTGATTTATAGAGTGACATGAAAGGGTGAGAGCGGAAGATGGGTAAACAGGAGAGGGGGTAGATTTTCATGGAAGAGGATTTAGTAAGGCAGGAAAAACCAGAAGGAATGAATTTAAAAATTGTACAAACAGACCTAAGAAAAGAAGATTGAAAACCCTAAATAATAAGAGAAAAAAATGTAAAGAAAATCTAAAGTAAAAGAGAAAAAAAGAAAATATGAGAAATTTTGGAATGAAATGAAATACAGCAAGAAATTGCAATGCAAAGAGTTAGAGAGAAAGAGGACAAAATGAATAGAGTACAAATAGAAAGACTAAAAAAAAAATATATATATATATAAAGAGAGAGAGAGAGAGAGAGTCAAGAGAGATACATGGAGAGTGAGAAAGAGTAAGAGAGAAAGAAAGAGAGCAAGAAAGATAACGATGGAGATCGAGGGACAGAGAGAGAGAGAGAGAGAGAGATAGGGAGACAGGGAGAAAGAGTGAGAGATAGAGTTAATAATAGATGGAGTTAAATAATAGAGGCAGACATACAGTAAGAGAGAAATAAATAAAATAGAAACAGATAGAGACAGGAAGAAAGAGAAAAAAGATACACACACACAAACATATACAAGCAAAAGCCCTGTCTCCGGATAGCAAACACACTTTAATTATACGGTAATAGGAACCACACAAACAGGGAGCTGCATGCATTTAGCAAACAAAATTACACGTTAATCACTTCATCGTGGTGAAGAGGGGTCTTTATATGTACAGTTCCCCCTCTCCAAGATAGGGATCTGAAACCCATCAATTCTATCGGGTGCAGGCAGAGGAGCAAAGGGTGGATGGTTTAATGCCAACATCAACATGCTACATTGAAGTTGACACTATTAGTCCAGAGTCTGTGAAAACCCTCTGCCCAGGAGACGACAGTTGCCTCTCCACTCTCCAGTGGACCCTTGCTCATCTTCGGTACAGCAACATTAATAGATGAACATTTTTGCCCCTTTCACATTGGGAAAACTATATGTTGTATTGAATACCTGCAATAAAATGATTTTACTCGTTGTGAATGGGTCACTGTGATATAATATTGGAGGCTTACGGCTATATGCAGCTCTTAGCTTCATTTCTGAGGAAGGTATAATTGCAGTACAGCACACAGGATTGCCATCTCTGGATAGCTGGTAGCTTTCAAGCAAAGTGATTATAATTCAGGGAATAGAAGAAAGGGATTTTGCCTTATATTGAGGGGCTTATTTTCATTTGGACTTTGTAAAATATGAGAACTGTACAGACTTCCCCCTGTGATGGTGAAATAACAGGAATATATCTCTGCAACAAAAATTGTTCATCTTATAAGGTTATACTGAAACACATATCATGATTGGCCATGTGACCGTTAACGCAGGTATAGAATAACAAGAATTAACCCACTGCTTCCAGGAACCAGGTCGTTCCAGTACTAAGCCTATGGGAACTGAGACCATTCAGCAGTCGACGGGTTAATACATCATTTCACACCTCGATTGCTCTCATGTGAACAGATCGCGGTGCATGCTAGCATCACTAGGGGGCTCAGATGCAAGCGGGGTCATCGTAATGAGGGGTGATGGATGCAGAGGAAGCAGTCAGTACGGTTACGTGACATGTTTGTCACTCCAGTATTAACATGATGATTCCAATGTGTTAATGAGATAAAAGAAATACAAGTGATATTATTTTCTACCAAGGACAGAATATTGAGAGCGCTAAATTGTTTTCGAATGAGGATCTACGAGGATAATTGTATCAAAGGATTTCACAGTGAAAAGTAATTTGTTTTAGAGGAATTATCATCACCATTTGTGGTAGGTATGTACTTTTGTTCTGTTATTTTTCATGAAAAAGATTGGATTACAATATCAATATTAATAGAAAGACATTACAATGGAACTTTATTACTATAGTATATAATGTGAGAATTATTTCTTTGAAATAATGTGTAAACTGTCCCATTTTTCATAAGAAATACATTCTGAATAGAAGTTGCAATGGCAATATAAAAAAATTGACACAATAGAATGTTTGCTTTTTGTAACCTTATCTGTATTATTTACATACATGCATATGACAAGAAACTACTATTTTGTGAGAGATGATGGTGATGCAGTTAAATAAATATAGATTATAATAACATTAATAAAATCAATGATGAATAGAAGAAATTATAATAGTTTTTATTTTTATAGTGTATTACCATGCTCTATACAATACATAGCCCCTGCATAAAATTCTTAATAATTAATCATTATCATCGTTTGCAAAACGATTCAGCGATTATCCTTGTATTCCTGGTGACTTGCAGACCATTTTGAATTCTAAGCTATCAAAGAGCATGTTTACTCATGTCTAGCAATGTCAGACTAATTGAGTAATTAAGAGGATGAGCATTCTCACACCACAACCTTTGATCAATATATATGCAGCGCTATGTATTACAGGAATAGTTTATCTTTTTCAAAAGCCTTCTGTGTCTGCACTGAACATTTTGCTTCCATTACACGCCTCTGGATAACTGGTAACTTAAAGGAAATGATATATCTTTAAGTGCATGTCGAGGACCTCTCCTTTATTTTGTTTTAAATGACCTTGTTTTCCAACATCCATTGGAATTGCACATGTACACAAATGCAGGGGGTGGGATCAGGGGGAAGGGGAGGGGCAGTATGCATGTATATATATGCAACATTTAAAAATGCATCAGTAGTAACATGGTCTTGGGAAATTAAGACATTATGAACAAACTCCCAAAGGCCATTTTAAATTAAAAGCTTTAAAAGGATGTTTACCTATGACTGGCAATATGTCAGACTAGTTGAGTAATTAAATCGAAATGCCCATTAACATGGGACAATCTTTGAACTTTTGCAATAAACTGAATAGTCTTAAAGCTAGTTAATAGCTCTCTTTATCATTAGAATATCCTTGAGAAATCAATTACATGTACCTTGGAGGACTCCTTAATGTAATTACTAAATTATCTATAATACCCTTTTAATACTCTCCAGTTACAGATCTCATCCCTTTGGTCAAACCACCCTTTATACAATTATAACATTTCAATTGTGATTGTTAAGTAAGAAACTATAACTAATAGAAAAGGAATGAAAGGGGAAAAAGGGGTGAAAAGAAATAATGTTACCTTTAATTTTTTTTGCTAAAGAATGAAAGATATAGAGTCTGATACAGTAATGCTATCGTCTCTACATAAGTGCAGTGCTTGGATTATACTAAATCAAATGGTTATGAAATTACATGTCAACCAGGGCCCCCGTTGCACAAAACTTACCATTGATGGTAACTTTGCCATCAATGGTAACTACCATGGAAACCTTGATTTTGATTGGCTGTTGAGCCCTGTTACCATGGTAGTTGCCATTGATGGCAGAGTTACCATCAATGGTAAGTTTTATGCAACGGGCCCAGTTCTTCTTTTTTGGATTAGTGCAAAAAAGGTATTTATTCCTTGAACACATTACGGTACAGGTCATCAATTATTGAATTTATAAACTTTAAGAGAAATCATTGACTGTCTGCCCATCTCAAAGTGAGCACAAAAATATCAAAAAGGAAAATTACATCAAGAGGAAATACAGAAACCTCTTGGCTAAGCAAAGGTTCAAACTGATACACATCACATGGAGGAAGTTAGCCCCTTCTGCACCATGGGTGACAAATACCATTTTGAGCATTAATTACATTTTTTTGAACAAAGAAGGTGTACATTTTCCTCCCAGAACCAGACAAAGTTTACTCTATTATGAAGTTTATATCCTAGGAAGATATTTATGCCCGATTTATCAATGAAACTATATAAGCATGTTTATAAATCAAATTTTTTCTCTTTAATGTTTATTTCTGACAACTGTTTACAAAAAATGGTGACTCAAAAGGAATTTAAAAAGAGATAGAACCAAGGACGGTAGACCAGAAAAACCACCTAGCTTTATTTTATTGAAGAAGGAATTCACATAATGCAATAAATAAAGACTTTATCTTGCACCAACTTGCTAAAAAGTTCAGAACAGCTCAACTAGATTTTATAGCCTTTTGACATGAAGACATTCCATATAGATCAATCATTGAGGTTGATTATTTGCTCAAAGAGATAATCAGTGAACTTCTTGGGAAATCCTTTTATGCCACTTCAAATTGTCTGTGCAAAGTTTTAGCACATTGTTAAGTTTCCAACAGGCATTCATTTTGAACCATTCTTCCGACTGTAATTAAAAATCAAAACCTCATCCATGGATTGGGGATGTCATACTCTGCAATGGGCTCTAAGTAGAAGAGGATTTATACGTTGTTATCTATTTTAGCTCAAATATTTAGACAACAAATAGAAGTATAGGTTACCGAAAATTCTTGCTTCATTCTTGGGATGTGTATTCATCAACAAAAGGACTAACAGCTTTGAGTCCTATCTGAGGGATTAGATTTATATTGGAAAATACTGCCTTACCCAAAGGCCCAAAGCATCAACATGGTTCACAACCCAGAATCTGCAAATTTTAAGACCACTGATCTAAACCACTGAACTCGTATTACTAATGGAGGATACAGATGAGTGATTCACCAGAAACTTTTGAGGTTGGATTTTTATTACTTCACACTTCGAGTATAGATTCTTGTTGAATTGAATAATGCTGGTTTAATATGTGAATTACTCATTATCTGATGTATACAGATTGGAGAGCAACAACCCAGGACTTTGCAGTGGAATACAAAGTCTGAAAACTTCCATCAGATAGAAAGCGGAAGGAATCAATCTTCTGGAATAAATACAGCACTCTGGTATCAGGATCACAATGGAATTAGGATACTGAATATCGCTATTTTGCAGATATAACATGCTAAATGTAAGTATGATTTGAAACAATTCTATTTACGTTTTAACTATTAAAGAATTTTATTAAAAGGTGTCTTTTTTTATACAACTCTTTCCCCTCTTTCTTTTTAGATATATGCTAACATAATTCCTATACAGAATATCGATCTATCACTCTCTTTCTAATGTCAAGTTTGACTTATCTTGTGAAGATCTTTTGAAAAGAAGTCTTAAAATACATGAAAGGAAACCTGAAAACAATCTGATAATTGAATTTAGCTCCATTGTTTCAATTTACTAGAATGTCATGTCCAGTTTGTTGATGAATTGTTCATTTGGCAGAAGAAGTAATTCACTCTTGCAGTGGCATAGTATGTTTGAACCATCACAAATTTAATACACTGGTTCTTTGTTGTTGTTTAAGGAAAGCTTTCCTATTTATAAATCAAAATGTGAATGTAAGTTGCGCAGTAATATAATCATGGAAGAAATCATAATTGTAAACCTAGTGGCAAAGTAATGGTTAAATGATAATTCATAAATATTTGTTCTTTCATCTCTGTCCTAGCCTACTTTAAAGGATCCCATCCCGCGTAATGCACGAAGTCCAGAGCATCATGAACACCACTCCAGGAATGTCAACAGTGTCAGTGGGAGGAGACAGTCTCTTAACCAACGCTCCGAATCATCCATCAGCTTATCCCAGCCAAACACACAGTATCATCATAGCAACCCTCTTCATCGTCGTCGGCACCGTCGGGATGATCGGTAACTGTCTGGTCCTCATCGCTGTTCTCCTGTCAAAGAAGCTACAGACTGCCACCAATGCTTTCGTTGTCAACCTCAGCATATCCGACTTTCTAACCTGCTTCGTACTGCCATTCCAGGCGTCAGGGCTTTTCAGTGACAGGGGATGGCTGCTGTCCAGCAACATGTGTAAATTTGTTGCGGTGTTGACAATTACAACACCAACCGTCAGCGTGTTAACACTCGGAATGATTGCGGTGAATCGTTATACATTGATTACCAAAACCAAGAAAACTTATCAACAGATCTATCGGTTACCAATCATAGCGACTTTTGTCACTTTGACGTGGCTGTTTCCGATTTTAACGATAGTAATTCCTCAGTTGACAAATCTTGGAGACCTGGGGTATGATTATTTTTATAAAATCTGTAAATGGGATGTTGATCACTCGAAGATACCTATCTTTCAGACGATATCATCCGTTACATTCCTTGCATCTACTGGAGTTATTGTTTTCTGCTACATGTCTATCTATCTCTACGTCCGCAAACATATCACTGAAATGAAAGCCAAACGTAAAAGCCAGATGATATCTCTGCAGAACATCAACATTGAAGAAAACAATGCCGCATCTCCAAGACAACGCTCTCCAACACAGAGCAACATCAATGGGACACCCTCTCTCAGGCAGGTGAAGATAACCAAGAACCTCTGTTACGTAGTTATCATATTTTTCGTCTGCGTGGTCCCGTACTCCGTGCTTCTTCTCTTTCGCGTTCGCCATCTTGCCGTGGCGTATTTTGCAGTGTTGTTTGTGCTATCAAGTAACATCAATCCTATCCTCTATGCTGCTAAGCATCCTGATTTCAGGTTGGTCTTTACTGCCATGCTGCATTGTAGATACCTTGACATCGTAAGCCCATCAGGGTGTCTCCGGACGATCATAGAGAGGACAGGTGCGACACCAAACAATAAAAGCACCTCAGAGTCATAGTGATTGATGATTAGAGGAAATTATTTGAACTTCTGTTGATTGTATTATGTTGATTGCAGGATCATAATAATTGTCAATTCAAAATGAAAACTGTTTCCAAAAAGAGTACTGTTAAACAGGATGAATAGGAACAACCTTGGTGAAAAGGAATTTTTACATAATTTTTTCTGATTATGAAGTAGACCCTTTTATTTGTTTTACTTTTTATGAAGGAAGGAAATGAAAAGAATCAACATTATTTCTGGAGATTGCTGGAGATTGCTGGAAAAATTATGTCATGCACTTTTCCAATCCTTGTTCTTATTCACCGTTGTGTTTCTATTTACCACATCTTATGGTATGATAAAAGTTTCTTTGATTTTAATTGTGAAAGTATACATCATATTTTTATTTATTTTTATTTTCTCCTTAGAAACAGGGAGGGGCAAATCTTCTCTTTACTCCATAACAAATTTGATATCTCATAAAGAAATGTAACAAAATATGCCAGCAAACTATTTATTGATGATACTTTGCATATTTCCCTGGAGACTGGTTAGTCTCTTCTGCGTACTTCCTAATCAACCTTGATCAGATTTAATAATACCATGGAGCACTTTGGAGTGAAATGTAGCATGTACTCATACTTCAATGTCATTAGGCCACCCCTACTATGAGAAATCAAATATTTACCCACAAATCATGAACCATTCAACTTCAAGAGTGGATGCAAATAAGAAATCTCATCAGGATAACAAATGCATAAACAAAAGATAATCTTTTTTTTAGATAAGATAATACGATGATGTCTTACACGTTTGAAGCATATTCGCACTTTGTGTTGCACATCTTTAGCATTAAAAAAAAAATCTTGTTTGTTTCAAAGGTTAATTCATTTTCCCCATTGGAGTGTTATTTGCATTGTCTTTTCTGAAACTGAAAGATAATAAAAATGACTAATATCTACTCTGTTGATCCATGAGTCATCTATTTGCATAAAGTAACATTTTTTTTATTGAGAACTCAAAGGGCATTGAACAGTAAACCCCCAAAATATGATAATATTTTGAAAATATAAAAATATGATATGATAATATGGCATTAAACAGTAAACCCTCAAGAAATATGATTGGTGTGATATTAACATTGAGAAAGGGGAGAGATGAGAAAGAGAGTGAAGAGGAGAATGAGTAGAGAGAAATAGAGAGGAAGGGAGATAGAAAAGGAAAGAGAGAGAGAGAGAGAGAGAAGGAGTGAGGGAGAAAGAGGGGAGAGAGAAGGAGAAGGAGAGGGAGAGAGATTTGGCAGATATTGATAGATGAGGGAGAGCGAGATAGAGAGAGAAAGAGAAAAAGGAGGGGGACAAACAGAGAGAGAGAGAGAGAGAGAGAGGGAGAGAGAGCACTACAAAGATACCAAGAAGCACAGAATAAAAATAAATTAAATATACTGAAAAACGATCCAACAACCTATCAACCACAAGTCAGGTTGAATACCTAGACGTAATAATTCAACGAAGCATCAACTCAATGAATCAAGACACTGTTGAGACAAGATGTCATTTATTGGTGTATCAGATTGAAATGTTTGTGTGGTCATGATCAACTATTACGATCATAAAACTTCTCTTAGATGTTTATCTGTCATCTAGGTACCATTAGGGCATTGCTCCTCCACGCACAGCCATCTGACTTCATGCACTCAGATTGCTAACATTATCATGAGCTGTCTTGTATATTTGTGGGCAATTGAGCTTATTAACGCCACTGGAAAATAACTGGCACAAAATTTAAATTGCAAATGAACGGGAACAGATGATTTGCAAAATGCTTTCAAAACTGATTTACATTTCATGACAGAATGTGAACAATCTCCAAAGCTTGTCAAACTAGCAACAAAGAACAAAAGAAAAATGTAGCTCAAAGAAAGAAATACAAAATTGAAAAAGAAACTCATGAAAGAGATTTTTCCCTTATTCTTCCATCAATTTAAATAGCAAAACAGCTTTCTATCAACAAAGTCAGAAAGACTTTAAAAAAATGCCACCTAAGGCACTTTCAGTAGCAATGTCCATCATCTTTTGAAATGAACAAACACGACAATAACATATTATGCAATCCAAACATGACTTCTAAAGGCAATAAAATAGGGTATTGACATTGCCCTTGAGTTGAATTCTGGAAAGTCTTTACAATCATACTCTCCACTCAGTATTTCTATCATTGAAGATATAGCATATAAGTATAAATACCAGCTGGAGGAAAGCACTTTGGCTATGCATGGGACGATGGTATTTTTGTCCCCACACAGAGGCAAAAACAAAGTGCAATTACCATTGATTCAAGATCAATATTGCGATGGGAAACGGGATGAGGGGCTAAGAGTGTCCTTATTGATTCCCAAATGCCACATGCCATCATATTTCTTCCATTGGAGTAGCTAGCTTTCCCATGGGGGATGATGAGCTCAAGTGAGTGAGCCAACAATTTAAACAGAAATACGTATTTGCTAACGGAAAGTTTAAACATTCTGACGAAAATATCTTAATCTAAATTATGGGGGTGCATCTTCACTCTCTACCTCCCTTTTCCCTTCAGACTGCACTACAGTTTCAAAATCACATATATGTACATTCTATTTTTAGAGGTAAGTATTTCACTTCATGTCTGCATCATAAATTCATTTCAACATTCAGAACATTTTGAACTTCAGCAGAAAGGAAAAAGATTGAAGAAAGCCCTTAAAGACCTCAAAATAAGACTAGACCTAGAAGATATTAACCCTTTGGATTTTCCCCCTAAATTTAATTCAACACACATTTCTAATGGACAAAGTGAGTTACCAGTAACTTATAAGGAATTAAGACCATCTCTTATCAGCCTTGCTTATAGATATTTCTCTAAATCTATAACAAAACAGAAACAAATGAATCCCTTAATATGACGAAATCAATGGAGCCATCAGGAAAGAGGACATCAAAGGTTCTATGGCACACGCTCCAGCAATAATTTCTAACTTAAACTTTGGACCAAAGACTACATCTAACGCTAACCTTAACACAAAACCTAATCTAAGCCCAACTGCAACCCCAACCCCTGGGGCCCAGCCTTATATTTTTTGTCAAAATAAATCCCAAAGCAAAATATGTTACTTGAACAAATGAAATGTCAGTGCAGTGTTTCATGTATAGTGCCGTCATGTATAGAAGTTTACCGATATCCTATTACAATATGTGTATTAAAATGAAACATCTACGGTATTTCAACGGGATGTTGGTGGACTTGTACTGATGAAGGTTACTTGAAAGGATGCCCACATCATCAAAGAAAATATTTAACTGGGTACTGATCAATCATCAGATGGACATCTCAGGCTACTGTGATCATCAAGAAATGGGATTCTGATGATCAGTGCCATTAACAGCGTGTCCACACACAAAACAATTTATCCCGAAACTCTATAACGATACGTCGTATAAAGAATCATCGTATAAATTCCAGGGTGTCCACACACACGAAAAAGTTATCCCGAAACTCTATAACGAAACGTCGTATAGGTGCGCAGTTTGCTACTGCGCAGTGTGTTGTTTTGTTGTTGTCGGCGGGCTTCGGTGAGCGCGCTATTTTGAGTGAAATCGTACCTAAGAATACCCAGGTCCCGATTTCGCTTTTCTCCATTTTTAGAGATATTTCTGCAAAGTGATCCTGCAAAGTGAGTTTAATTATAATGACATATTTCGTCGATTCTGTTTTATATCGGGTTTGTTTCCTGAAATCACTATCATATCAATCCGTCACAGAGCAACCGATTCCCAGCCCCATCGAGAGGTCATATCTCCTTTCGCGCGCGATCCGACGTTAAGCCCCGCCCAGTTAGACTAGTTCCGTCCACACACAAAATTTTCGTGATTAAGCGTGATTAGGCGTGATTAGTTATTGAGTTCTAGTTCGAAACGATGCCCAAACCTGCGTTTCGTCATACGACGTTCGTTATACGACGTATCGTTAGTAAGCGTCCACACACACAATTTCATCATATAACTATCCCGAAACGGTATAACTATCGCGAAACGGTATAACTAATCACGCCTAATCACGGAAAATGTTGTGTGTGGACAGGGGGTAAGTAATTCCATGGTATGCCATGCAAAAGGTCAGCCTTAATCTGCAGATGAATGATTGTACCCAAACCTGGGGTACAACGGGTTAATAATTGCTCTAATTGGCAGATAATGATTAGGTATTAACACAGAGAGTAGTACTGATTGATCAATGGATGCATGGATTGGTGCAGTTAGTATTTCATTCAATTTGTTTATATCATATAATATGTAGGGTAGGGTAGAAAACTGGATTGCCTATATGACAAGATGAAGTATTAGCAGATCAGGAAAGAGTACTGAGAAAAATGCATAAATGCATAGGAAAAAGTAAACAGGAAATTATAAAAGAGAGGGAGAAAGAGGGAGAGAGAGAGTGGATGGGATGTACAAATATTAAGAGCAGAGGGGGAGAAGTGAGGGGAGATGAGTAGCAGAGAAAGAGAGGGGCTGGTCGAGAGATGAGAGAGAGAGAGAGAGAGAGAGAGAGTGTGTGTGTGTGTGTATGTGTGTGTGCATATAGTAGAGTAGTAGTAGTGGTGGTTATTTTACCTGACTGCTAAGAAAGCATAAATGCTTGTTAGTAAGCAACCAGTTATATATAAGAGAGAGAGGAAGGGGGTGGAAGGGGGTGGGAGGGAAATAGATAGGGTGAGGGGAGGAGGGAGAAAGACTGAGAGCAAATGTAGAGAAAGAGAAAGAGAAACAGAGATACATGGGGAGAAAGAAAGAGAGAAAGTGTAACAGAGCTAACAATGAAACAAGTATGGGAGATTAAAGGTAATACAAAGTTTTGGTATGGGGGTCATGAATTTGGATCAAATGAACATATTGGAAGCATATGCGATTGTACAATATTCTATGATCGTTGTCGCGGTTAAAATCGAGTCTAAAGTGATGAAATTGTAAATAATAAACTTGTTATGTTGTATAGCGCCCTCTCAAGACTGATATTACTTTAGCTTTAAAACAATGTTTCTTGACTACAAGCGACCAATCTGCTATTCCCGTTTGGAAATTATGTATCAGAACTGCATATTCTGAGATTTTCATGGTCGCAGCTACCATGGAATGGCCTTAGGCGCTATTTGAAATATTTGACATTTACCAGGAGCACCGGTAAATTTTGATTATTCAATTTGCTCGAAAGCACAAGTGTTTTAGGGGCTAATTCTTTTAGTGCTTATAATACATCCACAGGGGTATCCAAATATATCAACATTTTAAAGAATTACTATCCATCCAATTTTCAAAATTTCCCAAAACTTTGCATTACCTTTAAGAAGGATTACAGATATTATTGACTCTGATGATATAACTGAAAGTATCTACAAACCACAAGAAGCTAAGGTGGTTAATACAAAAACTTTCCAAATTCACTATAGCTATCAATAAAAAAAATAAAAAGAAAAGAAAACTCAGAAACACGGTACATCAATTATTGTTTGGAACATATATATATATTGTTGATACATAGTCATTTTAACCCTCCCCCTAAAAATAATGATAGTTATCAAATTTGTCAGGTTATTACATATTAAAAATAATACCAAGTACATGAGCATACACAGATTTCAATAAAACATACAACCAATGATGACCTTGTGGAAAGAGTTACCTGCTCAAGAACCATGAAATATTTGACCAATGAGGGGGTACTTCAACATAAAGACCAATCATCATTCACTCCACATATACATGCTTTGTGAGAACACCGTGGTATTGGTGCATTCACTTGACTTTGTCTTCTTCTCAATCAAAAGAATGAGGGTTTGGATATATACTAAATCTTTGGATTGACAAATAGTATATAATTTTCACAAAAGTCCTCTGGTTTATATCAGTCATCAATTTTTGTGATTGCAATTGTGACCCTTATGAATAATTACTACCCCCTCCTATATGCCCCTGATATCAATTCATGTTATAACAAATGTTATAGCTAGAGAGTTTCAACTCATAGAAATATATGGTTTTACAATCCCTGACACTCTTTGGTGCATGTTTCCTCAAACATCACTGATTAAAATCTACCATCTATACTCTGTCTACTGACAGACAGACAGAAAGGCTATAGCTCTATATGTATAATTACATGAATTATGCCTTCTTGCTCTTAGCTATTGCATATGACTCCTTGAGACATACTCACCTGTACATGCATGGCCCAGAATATCTTGAACAAAACTCAACCAAACGGATATGCCAGTATTGCCATTGTACTTGGGATTGCAGCTAGTTCTAGATGTGTTTTGTGTTTTCTGGAAGCTAGATGTGTTTTGTGTTTTCTGGAATCTGGATGTGTTTTGTGCTTTCTAGAATCTAGATGTCTTCAATTGTATGACTATGAGTAGAATTGCTGTATTTTTTTTTTATTGTTAGTTCACTTTTCATTTAATTTTCTGGACCCCAAGGAAGAACATTTTTGTCATATTAACAAAGCTGAGTCGGCTATCCAGCTTTTCACTATATGCTTGATTTTATATGTACTTTTCTATTTCGATTATATTGTTTTTATACTGTGATTTGGAAAACAATAACCATACCATACCTTCCAAAGGTTGCTTGAAACATAGACCCCGTTCTCACTCACTTTGAAAGTGGTCTTAGTTAGACCGCTCCCGAGGAACGGGTCTTGAGGAACGGTTTGCGAGGGTTCACACTCCGAGCAGTTTTTTTATGGCTCAAACCGCTCCACGAGTCAAAGTGGTCTTGTTGCTATGGCAGCTCAGGTCAGTGGGTAAATTTTTCGCGGAATACTAAGCATATGTACCGTACTACATGTTTCGCACGAACGTCACTAGCTCACTTCCGTTCAAAGTACGCTTCCGTTCACACTCGCACGTTAGAGCGCTCCAAACCGCTCTTAATAAGACCCGTTCCTCAAGACCACCTCCTGAGGTGGTCTTCTGGAGCGGTCCAGAAGTCCACTTCCTGGACCACTTCGACCGTTCTCACTCACCTAAGAACCGCTCCTGAGGAACGGGTCTTAGTTAGACCGCTCCAACGAAGTGAATGAGAACGGGGTCTAAATCTTCATTTTCAGTTTCAAATGGTTGGATCAAGTGGTGAAACATGAGCCCACCTATTAAAGGTAGTGTATCCCTTTTGCAGCCAACATCAAATTCTGTAGAACTTTGCAGGAATTATGAATATATCACTTATGTCTTATTTGTGAAATTTAAACGTTAGCAGTGTCCTAGTATTCTAATTATGCAAGGAAACCTCTTTACTTTCTAGACTTCACTGTCAGACACTGTTGAGTGACTGACTGGCTTCTTTTTTTTCTTCTTTGGTAATAATATACATAAAATGAGCTGTAAAGGGTACATGAGCATTTGTCTACATCAATAACCCACTTCTTGTAATGGCCAAAACTTGATTGATGGGGGGCATGTGCCTCTGTATGCCACTGGTTGGAAAAATCAATGTATCACCAGGTATATCTAGCCCTTACATCTTCAACATGAAAGATATGATGGTACAAGAATGATATCATATTACAGTCATAAGATACACTTTCATTTTTTCTAAGACTCCAAGATAATATTTACTTATGGCAGCGTACAAGATAATATTTACTTATGGCAGCGTACAGGAAATATGAAAGCAATTTTAGAAAATATGTCAGATGGTTCTACATGTATAAAAAGAAATGTGAAATACAGATATTGAAATGTTCTTCTATGATTTGCGAAGAATCTCATTGAATGCCAAATTAAAATTGGCACACAAACAATCCCACAGCTACCTTATAGGGGTTGTATAAATTGTATGCATAGGGTTAAAAAAAAAAAAACTTTTTGTTGGTTATACAACATATCAGGTAATACATTAATTTAAATCTCTGAACAGGGATCTAGTTTATTGTATCTTTCTTTATCTCTTGTCTTTTTGACATCCCACCAATAGAAAAAAAACCAAAAAACATATAAGCATGTTGCTATCAACAAGAGTCAAAGAGATTATAAAAGAAATGGTACTCGCCTGTAATTCAGAGACAGTAAAGATCATATACTGACAATTTCAATGTTGGATATATGATTTCATTACATTCTTTTAAACATATGACTGAAGGTTTTTATATTTGCCATAAATTTCCATATTTGATATGTCATGAATAATTAGCATTGTCCCTATAGCTTCATAAATAGTTCAAGGACACATTCATTTCCTGTTTCCACTTAATGTGTACTTTACAAAGCATAGCCTTATCAGTATTAATAATAATCATCATCCTCCATATGTTACCCTGATACAAACAAGCCTGCACAGAATGAAGGTAGTGTTTGGTATACACTAAATCCAATCTGTCATTAGTTTGTTTGATACTGATTCAAACCATACAATATATTATCTGTTGGGAGCCACCAAGGTGTTTACTCTTTTCATTTTACAAAGACTTAACGCCCTTCTGGCTCCAAACAGATGATATTAGGTAGCAAATGGTATAATTTGTTGTGAGGCCAAAGCCTACTAATGATTTCCGACTTTGGTATTTGGCAGCAAAGCCACTTTTCCCTTTATCAGAATGAAGTTGAAGGATTTCTCTCTTTCTGCCCTGTCATACATGTCTTTCAGGAATAATTTGATTATGTGACCTGTCACATGACCTAATTATGATGTCATAATACTGGGATAACAGTATTCTGTTATATTCATTAGATGATTAGAGTGATTCACACCAAGGTACATTTCCTTTTACAAACTGCACAACATCCTTTCATCAGAGGACACTAAGCACAGACTGTGTTAAAATACTTAGAAGTACCAGGGACTCAGGTGAGTTTCACCTCCCTGGAAGTACTAACATTTTGAGGGCCATTACCAAATAATAATCTAAACTTACAATGTTGGGGACCCGGAAATAACCAATGTATTTTCCTCAAACAAACAAATTTTTTTTTGACATTTTGACATTTCTATACTGGTAATTTCTGCCTCAACATAATAATAACACACTATTTAATGTTGTCTGTATTTTTCAAATATTTATTTTCCCAAGCGGTTGAAGACAGATGTATGCATGATTAAATAACTTTCTTTTATATACCTAATAGTTAAACAATAATTTCACACACAATTCAAGGTAACTCAAGCTTAAAGGGATCCGGTAACTTTGTCTCAGATTCTGAAACAAAATCCTGGATTTAGCTCATGCTGCAATGATAATTATAAACTAAACTAATTAGAAGACAGATGTATGCATGATTAAATAACTTTCTTTTATATACCTAATAGTTAAACAATAATTTCACACACAATTCAAGGTAACTCAAGCTTAAAGGGATCCGGTAACTTTGTCTCAGATTCTGAAACAAAATCCTGGATTTAGCTCATGCTGCAATGATAATTATAAACCTTTAGGTCAGTCAGGAACCCCATGACTTTTACAAGCCGATCGCCTGTCTGATTATCAAGATATTTATGATTGGAAATCGAAACCAAATTTTGCATTTTCCTAACGGTTTTCATAACACTACAGTCTATTGGGGAAAACGAGTATGGTAAAACGGGTCACTCAAAGATTTTTACTTTTTGAGGCACTTCTTGATCATTTTGAAGCACAATTTTTTTTAGGGCTTCAATATTACACCATATCACAGACACTGATAACATGGAGGGCCATGGATCTCAGATTTAACAATGTTAAATGATGCCTTTAAGAGGGAGGTCCACCATCAAGTTGATGTGAGTAATGTAGAGAAATCAAAGAAACAGATCAGTGCAAAATTGGAAAAATCTGATGAAAAAATAAGAAAGATTTGAAACATCCTACACAAGGTGGCAACTCTATGAATCAAAAGGAAATTAAATGAACACACACAAAATTACTTTAGGGAAACAGATGGTTTCTTAAATATATACAAAGAAAAGATCTGAATAAATATACATGTACATTTACAAAACTAGATATAAGGCCAAGTAACATAATTTCTTGTCCCCTCCTGCTTCTTCCATATTCAAGCTGTCTCCTTTTTACTTTTTAATCATTTCTTGATTTTGTTTTGAATGAAAGGTAACAAAGTCAAACATCTAATATGCAAATTCCTCTTGTTTTGAGCTTCGAGAATATAATCATGTTAAGAAAATCTGAATTGAAATCAGACTCTATAGAATCTCCAAGATAAAGATCAAATATCAAACAACCCCCTTCTTCTCATTCACAAAAAAAAAATCAAGATGAGAAACTAGGAATCAACTCTACAATGTCTACAAAAACAGGAAGTCTCAAGTAACCATTGCATCTGAACGCACCAGTCATGGTCCAGTGTGTGCATTTGGTTTATAGACCTTCATACCTGACTGGCTTGCTTGCATTAACTCAACTGTATCAGCACGTTTTATTTACTCCAAAAATAAGAAAGCAGGAAAGGATTACAAGACGATTCCTTCTTGAGGGATTATCCTGTGAGAATTGAGGGTACAATCAACATCTTGGATACAATTTTGGTAGATGGTAATACTCTAGAATGACAGCAAACATTCTGAACACGATCGCAACTTCTTTTGAAAAAATATAAGGCAATCCCAATGGCGTTGGACATCACCTTTTGAAATGTGCGAACACAACAAATGACATATTATGTAATCTGAACACGATTTCTGTGGGACATACAATAGGGTGTTGAAATTGCCCTGGAGTTGATTTTTCAAAAGTAGTTGCGATCCTGTTCCCTTTAAATTTGGAATTTGTAGGAAATAATGCAAAAGTCGAAAAGCAATGAAAACGGCTCAACTGCCCTATATTTTTCATAGACTTCAATTTAAGTTGTTTCTGGTTTTGCATTCATTGGGTTAGGGTCCAGATACCAATAGAGACCAGAAGGAAATCATTTTATGTCATTCATTCACCAAACCGTTCTTAGGGTTAACAAAAGACTGTACAATTTAAAAGAGAGAGAGAGAGAGAGAGAGAGAGAGAGAGAAAGAGACAGACAAAGAGAGAGAGAGAGAGATGGACAGAGAGACAGTGAGAGAGAGAGAAAAACAGACAAAGAGAGAGAGAGGGAGAGAGAGGGGAGGGAGGGAGGGAGGGAGGGAGAGGGAGGGAGAGAGAGAGAGAGAGAGAGAGAGATGGAGAGAGAGCTGCCGCAGCAATTTAGGTACACAACTAGTCATTTGACAAACAAAATGTCCTTATACTGCAAAAGTGGTGTGTGTGACCGCTTAGGAAAGCAGTGAAGGAGAACTGATTAACCTCCTACAGATCGATCACCACAAGGTAAATCAGAGTTTATTGTAGCATAATTCACTGGCATTCCATTCCGCAGAAATGTTTATCTTAAGATTTCACAACATGGTGGAGCCTTCATAGTGTAAAACTGCAGGATTTCAGGTGAGTAGCCTATAAAATCATTAAATATATCATTTTGAATCTTTTCAATGTATCTTCTGACTCTGAGGCAATTGCTTATAGCCAAAATAGGCCTTCATTAATATACCGGTACTATTGATCCAATTTTGAAGGGAAATACCTAAAAGTGTTTTTCTTGCATATCTATTTATCTTGATGCATGCAAATACCACTTTTGACTATTTTTGTGTCTTAGACCTAAACGGAACTATATTTATAGGTTGAAAAATAGACATGGAACCAATAAGCTGTTGGATACACCTTTATTTCAATATAATGTGTATTTACCATAGGCTGAAATGTATCATACTTATATATATTATATATATTTATATAGGCTAGAATATAGAAATGGTATCATTTAACCTGTAACCCATTTTGATATATTGTATATTTGTGATAGACTCCAGCCAAGGTAATCTCAGGCTTGGTATTCTATGGGTTAAAATGAGCAAGATACTAACAATTTGAAGTGCATTGCTTGTAAAAAATAAAATAAAATATAGGATTTACGAAAATCTATTAACATGATTGAAAATTTCCCTGAGGACTTAATCTATTTATTGGGTTCACTGTCTAAAATGCTTTTACCTTTTATGTAAAATTTAAAGCAATGAAAATGTTGCACACAACGCAGTCTACTTATGTCTCACATGGCAAAAGTAAATAACACACTAGTGTAAACACATCATGGGGAATAATGAATGTGTGTGAACTCTCCTCTGATCACAATGCCTTGGAAGAAGTAGCGCTCCCCTTTATGTACAAATAAACCCCCTGTCCACACACAACATTTTCCGTGATTAGGCGTGATTAGTTATACCGTTTTGCGATAGTTATACCGTTTCGCGATAGTTATATGATGAAATTGTGTGTGTGGACGCTTACTAACGATACGTCGATAACGAACGTCGTATAACGAAACGCAGGTTTGGGCATCGTTTCGAACTAGAACTCAATAACTAGTCACGCCTAATCACGCTTAATCACGGAAATTTTGTGTGTGGACGGAACTAGTCTAACTGGGCGGGGCTTAACGTCGGATCGCGCGCGAAAGGAGGTATGACCTCACCGAAGCCCGCCGACGACAACAAAACAACACACTGCACAGTAGCAAACTGCGCACCTATACGACGTTTCGTTATAGAGTTTCGGGATAACTTTTTCGTGTGTGTGGACACCCTGGAATTTATACGATGATACTTAATACGACGATTCTTGTGTGTGGACACCCTGGAATTTATACGATGATTCTTTATACGACGTATCGTTATAGAGTTTCGGGATAAATTGTTTTGTGTGTGGACATGCTGTATGTAAGGCCAGAAAACATTCATTAAATCAAAGACAAATAGTCAAATACCTTTGTTGTGATGGTATTTCCCTTTAATATATGGAGGATACTTTTTGGCATGTTATCTTACTCCTTTTTTTCTTCATCCATATAAAATTGTAGATAAGTATTAAAAAAAAAATCATGGTCTGAAAATTCAGGGTAAAATTAACAATTATGTAACACTGTCAATAGTGTCATGGATACCTATCCAACATAAACCTCTGTACCAAACCAGGTACACATCATTATGCATTCAGTTATTGGCATGACCAAGGCCAGTATTGTGTTAACACTTTATAATGAATGAGATGCATGCAATTACATCCAATTTTTTTCTCCTGCACATTGAATTATTCATAAATATCCATTAACACACTCACACTGTACCTCATTAGCCCTCCCCCTCTCTCTCTCTCTCTCTCTCTCCCTTCTCTTTCTATCAATTTCCATATTCTCTCTCTTTTTCTCATTTGCCTACCCTTTCTCTCTCTCTCTCTCTTTCTCTCCCTCTCTTTACTGCTTACTGTTCTCTATCTGTTTCTCTCCATATCTATCACTCCAGATTACACACCCTTTCTCTCTCTCTCTCTCTCTCTCTCGTTACCAAAAGTCTCCTTAAAATAGCAGAATAAATAATAACGGGAGGCCTCTGTTCAGGATTCAGAACTACATGTACCTTGATCACGAAAGAAAAAACAAAAATATGCACGGCTGTAGGAGTTTGAAGATGTATCTTGTTAACACGCAAGCAATTAGCTTCACTAATGAGTTTTACACGGGGTCATAAAGATCAGTGCGGATCAGGGTTGTCAATAAACAACACAAAATGCTTGTCAGTGGGAGTTTAAATGAAGAGTTTACAGACCTGATCAAGTTTGTTTCTTAAGATGTTGCAGCATGATATGATCCATGATAAAAGTAAGTTCCAATCACTCTTTTACTTTTGTTTTGTTTTGCACTTCTCTCTAAATATTGTCTTTTCCCCCCATTCAATTGCATTATACTGTGATATTGTCTAATTGGAGGCACAAGGGCATTAATGATAACGAATATGAGTCAATACCCTTATTACTCAAAACAGACAATATGTTGCATAATTTTCATTAAAAAGGCTTGTATTTTTAATGGTATTTTTAATTTTTAATTTTTTAATTTTTATCTAAAAGACAAGTCCAGGGGTTTCAGGACTCCACTTGATATTTAAAGGCCATGGGTTCAAGTCTTGGCACAACTCTAATAATATTATTTGGCAAGACATTGATCTAGTTTTGCCACACTCAACCCAGGTGTAGTAACGCTCTTGATACGATGAGTTCGCTCGCTCTCTAAAATGCCGGCAAAATTCAGCTTTTTGTTCAGCTTGTAACTTTTAAAGACCTGTTTCCTGGCAATTTCCTGTGAACTGCACTGAGAATACCGTGAAATTTGTGTGATTAATTACAAAAAGACTGTATGAAATGGAACTGAACTTTGTATAATGTATCAACCAACGAAATTGTGAAAGCGGTCAAATCTACGCCTCGGTCCCATGTATGGTCACCAGATGTCAGTCACCCGACCCTGGACATTATATTGTAAGCATATTCTGATATATAACTTTTTGCCAACGAAAACTATATTCTCTCATCGTCTTGCATTGCCTCGATGAGTCTGTGAGTGACTTTTACTGCTTATCTGACAAAGTATCCTGTATATCAAATGCTTCGTGTATACTTCTGATTAATGACTTTGATAATATGTCTTGTGAGAGATACATATCCCTTCACTGCTTGTAATCGCACATTATCCTGCATATGAACTCTTGTATTGTGTCTCATATATGTTGACATATTCGTGAACATATCTGATTGTGAAATATAGACATATATGATACACATTTATTTATTTATACACCAACTTTAAACTCATTGTTGATAATTTGATTCTAATTTCAACATGGCGGCGTTTGAGCCGGAGCCTGGGGTAGATGACGCCACACACAGGCTCATGAATGACATGTTTTCGCGCTTCCAAGACGAAAACAAAAAGCTGTTTAAGTCGATTCACATTACCATTCATGAGGCTGTGCAAAAGGAGTTCGCCGGATTATACGACCGCTTGGATGAGCAGGAGAGTAGATTGATGGACGTTGAGGTGGAGAATAAATCCCAAGCCAAAGAGATCGCTTGCCTCTCGTCCATTGTCGACAGTCAACGCAGAACGATGGATAATCTGCGGATTACAACCGCCGACCTAGAGCAATACTCCCGAAGAAATTGTCTGCAATTCTTCGGGGTCCGAGAGGAGAACAATGAATCCACGGATGACCTGATTTGCAGAATCGCCAACGACCAACTTGGGCTGAGCATCACTAAAGATGATATAGATCGCTCGCATCGCATGGGTAACCTGAACAAGGAGCCAATCGCGAAAGATGGAAGACCTGTACCGAAGCGACCTTGCCCCATTGTGGTGAAATTCGTCTCGTACCGAACCCGTCACTCGGTAATTTCCCGTCGGCGGGTCCTCAAAGGATCTTCGATTGTGATACAGGAACAACTGACAAAGGCCAATCTGTATCTCCTGAACATTGCCAAGAAGAAGAAGAATGTAGAGACAGCATGGTCCAGTGATGGGAGAGTAATCGCCAAAGTGGCTGCTACTAATGGACGAACAATTAACAAAGTTATTCGAAGTGAGAATGACGTAAATGCATTATGAAACGCTGACAATAACCGAAAGTGACTGAAGCTGAACAATGAGCTGTTTTGTTTGCCACGTTACCTTTTCCTGGAAAAGTTTTGAAAGCCCTATTTATTAGTGCATTTTCGTAACAAGTGATTTTCATCATTGTAGTTGTTTGTTGTTTTTAACTTATGTTTTGTACTTTTCATTTCTATGCCGGTCAGAAATAATCAAACGCTTAACTTTATGGATGGGGACGATGATTCAGTTTATAGAGATTTAAGCAGGCTTCAATCACTGAAGGGACTTAAAATAGCTCATTTAAATTGTTTATCGATAATTAAACATATTGACGAAATAAGGTGTATGGTTATTAATGCTAACTTAGATATAATGACTCTCAGTGAAACTCATTTATGTGAAAAGATTGATGATGGTGAAATTTGTATCCCTGGATATACAATCATACGACGCGATAGGAATAGATTCGGAGGTGGAGTTGCGATGTACATTAAAGATGATTTGATTTGTATTCGAAAAGATGAACTGTTTGAAGATAATAATTTGGAACTAATTGTCACTGAAATTAAATTTGGGAAACAAAAACCATTTTATGTGATTTGTTGGTATAGACCGCCAAATTCGAATCTTGAAGTGTTTAACGCGTTTGAGAGAGTAATTCAAACAGTTGATGATATGAGGGTTCCATATCTTGTTCTTGGGGACATGAATTGTGATGTGACAAATAACATTGTATCATGGAATACTAGAAAGCTTCTAGATATCATGGAATCTTACAATTGTGCACAATTTATTGATAAACATACACGAGTAACTGCAGCATCCTCTACTACAATCGATCTTATATTTTGTAACAATGAACAAAAAATAAGTGAGAGTGGTGTTATTGAAGTATCTGTAAGTGATCATTATATGATATATTGTGTTATTGGAAAACCCCGGTGCTTTAATAGTAATACTCATAAGTATAAAACAGGGAGAAATTTGAAGAAATTTGATAACGAAGCATTTAGAAGAAATATGAATAATATTGACTTTGATCCCGTGTACGAGATGCATGATCCAGAAGAAGCTTGCTCAGTTTTCCTCTCATTAATAATGAAGGTGGTTGATAAACACGCACCACTCAGAAAAACTAGAATTAAACAAAAAGAATCCCCTTGGATGACACCCAATATCTTACAATTAATTCGTTGCAGAGATCGCTCGAAAAGAAAGGCCAAAAGATCAAAAGAAATGGATGATTGGAATAATTATAAACAAGCTCGTAATAGCGTTACAGCTGAAATTCGTAGAGCGAAGCGTAATTTTATTTCAACAAAAATTGAATCAGCTGTACGAGATGTGAAAATGATTTGGAAAACATTGCGATATTTAATACCCGAAAAGAAAACTAAATCGCGAGCTACTTCCATAAAAGTAAATGATCGCTTTATTTGTGGACAAGAATTATCTAACTCTTTTAATGATTATTTTTCAACAATTGGTAAAACTTTACATGATACCTTTGTAAATAATGGGAATAATGCAAATCCAATGACTCCCACTCCTAATGTAACTTCATTTGTATTTAATGATGTATCGACCATTCAAATTGAAAATATACTTCAGGCTCTCTCTGAAAATAAGGCAACTGGCCCGGATAACCTACCAGCAAAGCTCCTCAAATCCGTAGCTACTATTATTGCTTCCCCAGTAGCACACATACTTAATCAGTCTTTGCGTACGGGCACTATACCCGGTCAATGGAAATGTGCACGAGTTACCCCTATATATAAAGGAGGTGAGAAGACATGCATGGAGAACTATCGACCGATTTCTGTCATACCTATCCTAGCCAAAATAATGGAAAGGGTAGTTTATAATCAATTATTTGAATATTTAATGGAAAATAATATATTATCTGATTGTCAATCGGGTTTTAGACCCATGCATTCTACACAAACGACCCTTTTGAACGTAACAGATAAATGGTTAAATGCAATAGATAAAGGCAATATTGTTGGTTTAGTTATGATCGATCTCAAAAAGGCGTTAGATACGGTCGATCATAGTATTTTAATAGAAAAATTAAAAATGTATAACTTTGGTCAATGCACTTTAAAGTGGTTCACAAACTATTTTGATGGGAGAAAACAATTTACATCTGTAAACGGCTATACTTCCGATGAAAGGAAATTACATGCGGGTACCCCAAGGTTCGTTATTGGGCCCTCTATTATTCTCAATATTTGTTAATGATATGCCCCATAATGTGCACTCATGTGATATAGCATTATATGCCGACGACACATGTATTTTTACGTCATCAAAAAACCCAGTCGAAGTTTGTAGCAAACTAAATGAAGATCTTTCAAGTTTATCATGCTGGTTAAAAGATAATAAATTAATGGTTAACCCAAACAAATGTGAAGTAATGTTTATAGGCACTCAGCAGCGTTTGAAGAGATTACACGATATTATTGATGATTGTTATTTGTATATAGATAATAACGAAATTAAAAGGGTCCAGTCATGTAAATATCTAGGTGTTGTCATTGATCAAAATATGTTATGGAAAAATGAAGTTGATCATGTAAAGAAAAAAGTAATTAAATGTATATATCTCTTGAAAAGATTGCGTCCATACATTAATCAGATCACTGCTTTGACTTTTTATAAATCAATTATTCAATGCCATTTTGATTATTGTAGCGCAGTCTGGGCAAATTCTTTAAAGACTCACCTAAGTCAACTGCAAGTATTACAAAACAGATCACTTCGTATCGTTATGAATGTTGATTATATGTATCCTTCAAATAATTTATATGATACCTTGAAATTAGATCGCTTATATATACGATGGTCCAAACAATTAGCATGTACTATGTATCGCTCTGTTCATAACATTTGTCCACCTTATCTTAGCAGTATCTTTGTAATTCGTGAATCAGTATATTGTACAAGGTCCGGCCCGCATAAATTAAGACTCACTCAACCGAAGACCAATTACGGGAAAAGATCACTCTCTTATCGGGGGGCCAAGATTTGGAATGAGCTAAATTACCCTAATTCCACCACTGTATCAATTGAAGCCTTTAAGCGTCACATAAATAGTAACCCCATCATCCTGACCATTCTTAGCAGACAGACTTAACACCCTATATTTAACAAATTAAGCTAAAAATACAAGAACCCCGGTTTTCTTTCTTTTCTTCTTATTCGTAATTTTTTTTTCGTTACTCCCTTATCCGCTTTTACCATGTAAGGACACGTTCCTCCTTTTGTAGATGCTTTCCCCCATAGTGATGTTATTGTTGTTGTTGTAGATAGTAGTTCAGTTCAGTTCAGTTCAGTTTTATTTTTCATTTCCAACAGAAACAATAATTTTGACAAAAAATCAGTATACAATTCAATATTCAATAATATAATACATTTTACATGGCTTAGAATATTTTTTATTGTGAAATAGAAAGTATACATAAATATCCAGTACAATGGTTTTTAAAGAAATTTTTCAAAATAGCCCTGTGGAAATGGAGGGATCCACTGAAAAGCAGAGCTTGTAAAATGTGGATCCCTCAAAGAAATGACAAACTTAATTTTTGTAACATGTAAAAATATTGACTTGAAAGAAAAAGAAAAAATTATATATACACCTGACTATATACATAGATTACCAAAAAGTGGCAGAATAATAAAATTATGAATCCGTAATTTGAAAAACTTGTTACGACACTTTTATGGTTAATATTGGAAAGGTCAAAAGAGACAATGACGACTGGCAGATAAGACATAAGTGTATAATAATAATAGAAAAATATATAAGACAACAGAAAATAAAGCAAGGAAATAGAGAAATGAAAGAATAGAAAATGTTGCTGCATATGTGAAGAGTAAAGAAAAAGAGAGGAGAGGTGGGTGGAGAGGAGAAGAAAGGAGAGTGAGAGAGAGCGCACACGATGTAAATACTGCAGGGTATCGACCATAATTATAGTAAGATACATATAGAGCGTAAAAAAAGACGTGACGGGAAGGATTTAAAGAAGGCAAGACATGATTTGACAAAGCACTGATATTAATTTGTATTGTAAGGAAATATAAGAAACAATTTCAATTTCCTCTTAAATGAATTAAGAGAGGGGGCAAGTTGAATGTCATTATGGAGAGAGTTCCAGAATTTTGGGGCTGTATAAATAAACGTGTTTTGAGCTAGAAGGGTTCTCAGCAAAGGTAGATGAAAGTCATTACAATGCCGAGTTGGGTACTTATGAGAGGATTTATTTAGGGTGAACATATCATCAAAAACGAAAGGAAGCATGTTGTTATTATAAGAATACATAAACTGGCCCAACTGAAAGAAATAAAGATCTTTAACTTTCAATATTTTATTTGAAAAGAAAAGAGGATCCGTATGAGAGCGAAAATGAGAAAGGCAAATGATACGAAGGGCTTTCTTTTGTAATAATAAGACTCTGTTTAACAAAGTTTGGTGTGTATTGCCCCATACCAGGAGTCCATAATTTAGATATGGTAAGACCAGAGAGGAATAAAGCGTAAGTAAGGAAGAAGATGGGAGATGAGTTTTTAATCTATTCATGACACCAATATTACGAGATATAGTTTTGCAGATGTTGTCAATATGGTACTTCCAGGAGAGTTTATTGTCGACTGTTACGCCCAAAAATTTAGTGTAAAAAACACTCTCCAACGGGACGTCATCGAATACAATGTTGCTTGGCAGGGAGTCTATAGTATTACTGAACAACATATAATTAGTTTTTGGAGATTAAGTGAAAGTTTGTTTGCTCTAATCCATTGTAGAATCAAAGATAGTTCAGAATTAACCGTTTGCATAAGAGTGTATGGATTGTTGTGGGAAAAGAACAGATTCGTGTCGTCAGCAAAAAGTACAAACGATAAAATATGAGATGATCTGCAGAAATCATTTATATATAAAATAAATAAAAGTGGACCTAGGAGGCTTCCCTGTGGAACGCCACAGCTAATATTACATAAATCTGATGTACAATCGTTTAAAAAGACATATTGCTTTCTGTTAGAAAGATAGTTCCTGAACCAATCCAAAGCCTTTCCACGTACACCGTAATGGGAAAGTTTATAAAGTAATATATCGTGGTTTATTGTGTCAAAGGCCTTGAGAAGTCCAGGAAAATACCAACCGTATGAGATGATTTATCAATAGCATGAGCTACTTTCTCCACAAAAGATAATAAAGCATGAATGGTACTATGTTTTTCCCTAAACCCAAATTGAAAATTGGAGAAAACATTATAATCGTTTAGGAAGGCAATTGTTCTAATATATATGATTTTCTCCAAGATCTTAGAGAAAGAAGATAACAAGGAGATCGGTCGATAGTTGTTTACATTTAGTTTGTCCCCTTTTTTAAATAAAGGAATAACTTTGGCGATTTTCATAGAGTTGGGAATTTGCCCGTGTAGCAAAGACAGATTAAATATATGAACCAGGGGATCTACTATAAATGGTATAATGGCTTTAAGGATGACATTATTGATATCATCGTAGCCAGAACTTTTCTTGTTGTCTAGGTTTGAAACGATATCTATAATTTCATGTGTATATGTCGGAGTAAAAATATAGAACTCTGGTTAGCTGGACCAAGAAAATCTGTAAAATGTTTATTGGAAGGAGGTATATTTTTGGCAAGATTATCCCCTATGGAGGAAAAGTGGTTATTAAATATATTGGCAATGTTGACAGGTTCCTGTACAATTTCATCATTAAGTTTTATTTCCGTTATAACAGCTTTATTGTTTGCCACATTCATTGCTTGTTTGAGGACTTTCCAAGTGTTTTTCATATCATGTTTATGTAGTTCAAGTTGGTTTATAAAGTATTTTTTCTTTTCTAAACGTATGATTTTAGTCAAAGTATTTTTATAGGATGTATATTTATGTTTAGTTATGTCTGTACCTTTTGATTTGTGCTTATAATAAAGATTATTTTTCCGATTTATAGACCGGAGTAGAGACTTAGATATCCATGGAAGTCTCGGGACTTTTTGTAATTTCTATTATTGTCTCTTTGTTTGGGAAGAAACATATCTAGCTGGGTGTTTAAAATGTGACAAAACATATCGTACGAAGAGTTCACATCATCTATATCAAAAACACACGACCAGTCCACATTTTCAAGACTAGCACTTAAACGGGTTAAATTCGCATTGTTAATTTTACGTCGTAGAGGGCAGGGACCATGATTATTAAGTGACTTGGATACAGTGTAGTATGTCAAAATGGGATAGTGATCGGTTGTATCTGAAAGAATGATGTATGAATCAGGATGAGGAGTAACGTTGGAAAAAATATTGTCTATTAAAGTGGCAGATAGATTTGCTACTCGTGTGGGCTTGGAAACAAGCGGCAAGAAGGAGGCAGATAAAAAGTTTCAATGAGCTCATGGGCGATATTATTGGTGGCACATTTGAGTATATTTATGTTGAAGTCCCCCATCAAAAAACAGTCCTTATTATTAAATGTTGTACTTCGAAGCAAGTCAGACAAATGTATTATAAAATCGTTTCCACTAGAACTCGGAGGTCGGTAAACAACACCTACTATTACATTCTTACCACCTGGCACTTTAATTTCTAAGAAAAGAGATTCAATGATGTCATTACTAATTGAGATATGTTCGTGAACAGAGTAACAAAAGCTTTTAAGTATGTATAGAGCGACACCTCCACCTGTTCTTCCTTGCCTGTTTTTGGAAATAAAATCGTATTTATCAATAGAAAATGGTAGATTGGAATCCTGGGACAGCCAAGTCTCCGTCAAACCTATTACAGATAGAGGCTTGGGTGAGGGATTATTCAAAAGTAACTGTAGATCATCAAAGTGTTTGTTTAAGCTCCTTATATTCAAATGAAGTAGAGAGAATGTATCGCGTTTAAAGTTCTTAACTATATCATCAAATTGTGAAACAGTTATATATTTGCTGAAAGAGCTTTGTGCTGCAGGGTCCTGCTGATCAAAATCAAATTGAAGTTCTTCAGAAGAGGAATTGATGCTGTCAGCAATATAATCATCATAGGTACCTGGAAAATTTGGCAGTATTATGTTATTGGAAAGAGAAGGTCTGTGTAAATCAAGTAGATCGTCATCTGTGAGGGAATTAAAAGCCATGTGATCGTTCAGATCAGCCATGAGGGGTTCAGAAACAGTGCCTGAGAAGGAGAAAGCGCATCAAGTATAAAATCAAATAAACCATTGGAGGCGCTCATAGTATGCAGGTGCAGAAGAAAGGAGATAGGAAAATAAAGGAAAGTGGAACAAACATATGCAGCAGGACGACAGATAGAAACAACTGACAAACACAGGCACGACGAATTATACAAGGGCACGGTAAAAGAATCTCTTGACATGACCACAAAAAACTTAGTTATACGGGCACTGACTTTAATGCTCCGTAAACAAGAAGAAAAATGTAGCACGTTAATGGCATTTCTCCCTTAGGGAAAATATATATAATTGGCTACACCATGCATAGACTATACCACAAGTCTTCTTATTCTTTTTTTTAAATTTTATTTTTAAAGGAACAAGAAATTTTATATAAACATATACATACTGACTGAAGCCGTCTGTGCATATGGAGGTTGATTTGACCCTTAGGTATGAAAATACAATAAAATATAAAATATATAAAGAATAATAGCTTACAAGTTCAGATGTTCAAAGCAATTACAATGGAAAACACTAAGCAATTCAAATTCTCTCTCCCGCATATGGTACGTAATTATACAAAACATAATATTTCATAACATTTCATTAAATTTTAAACAGCGTCAGATTTAAGTCCTAAAAGGTGTATGAAACGGCGTGCTCCCTTCTCTTTTTTTTCCCCTTAACTATAATCACTTAGAGTAATAATACAAACTCCGTTTCATACACCTTCCAGGATTCCTCCTTGCTGTCCCTGGGAGACGTCGTGCTCCCTTCTCTCATTTTTTTCTTCTGTTTTCTTAAGCTATAATCACTTTGAATAATTATATATATGAACTCCGTCTCCCAGGGACAGCAAAGAAAGCATAATTAAAGGAAATGTTGTTATGTCTGTTGGTATGTATTAAATGAACGAGACAGGAATTCGCACTTACGCCATTCCTATAAGGGACTCTGGGTTACAAGTACCCAAAGTAGGTGAAGTTTCCCGCACCAAATGAAGTCACGAATAGAGTATTGAATGTGACTATAAAATCGTGTCAGAGTATTCTCATTCAAACCCGAGCAATGTTGACAAAATTGGTTACCCACAAACACCACTCTATGGCCCGAATTCACAAAGGAGCCCGTCGAAAAACCCAGGCCCATGCGCGCCACACGACACGCACCGCGTCTCAGACCAAGGTTTGTCTGAACCTTGGCCTGAAGCACCGAAAGCGTCACATGACGCACACAAACCGGGTCCGCCGACAAATCTACCCCGCGAACTCGGGCCTTAATGTTCAGAAAATTCTAAGGGCAACGGCAATTCTGAGCGTATCGGATTGCCACAATTTGTATGCAAACGTTTACCCTACGCACATGCAAGACACTACGAACAGGCTGGATGGAATGTACATAGAAAAAGGTTATACAATGGATACTCATTATACAATCATGTGAATTTTATTTTTCCTTAACTATAATCACTTTGAATAGTTATATATATGAACTCCGTTTCTTACACCTCTTAGGATTCCTCCCTGCTGTCCCTGGGAGACGGCGTGCTAGCTCCCTTCTCTCATTTTTTTCTTATGTTTTCTTAAGCTATAATCACTTTGAATAATTATATATATGAACTCCGTCTCCCAGGGACAGCAAAGAAAAATATTTAAAGGAAATGTTATTATGTCAGTTGGTATGTATTAAATGAACGAGACAGGAATCCGCACTTACGCCATTCCTATAAGGGACTCTGAGTTACAAGTACTTTTAGTATAGTCTTATTTTTTATAATGTAAATTATATATTTTGTGTGTGTTCATTTGTCTATTTTTATGAGTATATACATGTATTGATTATTCTTATTGTATGTTTTTATGTTGGCTTGGACCCCTTTGAAAAACAGCTTGTAGCTGACAAGGGCAATCCATCCCACGAGTGGAGAATAAATAAATAAAAAATAAAAATAAATGGGAACCAGGTAGAATACTTGCAGGACAGTCTTTACAGTTTTTGCACTGCATCTTTTTTCAGCCAAAAGACTGTTAACTTTGTGATAAAGTATATGAGTTAACCTCTATAGGCCTGTTTTCATCAGCTCGAGATTGCCAAATATCCCGCTATTTTAACTATCCCGATCGCAAACTATCCAGCTAATTTGCGTCTTCATCAGCCCGCAGTTGCAATTAGCGGGATATTTGGTCGAGATAGTCATCCCAAGACATATTGGGCTAGTTTGCAAACTATCCCGCTATTTGGCAAAATATCCCGCTAATTGTCCAGTGCGTCTTCACCAGCCCGAAGACTCGCACTATGCGCGAACGCTTAGCAAAATATCTTGAGCTAATTTCTCAAGCTCGAGATTCATGAATCTCGAGCCGATGAAGACGCGATTTGTAACTTCGGGCTTATTTCCCAAATCAGAAATAGCGGGCTATTTGGCAATTTCGAGCTGATGAAGACACACCTTATGTGGCTCTAAACAGACATCTTGCTATCTATCCTCTACTGTGAAAAGGCTTTAGTTACAAAGGTACTGATAGGGGGAAGAGTGGCAGTATAGAGGGAGAGATAAGAGGGTCAGAAAGATGACAGGCCATGGCAATTAAGACATCAATTAAAGACCAAACAGCACATCCCCTATTGTGTTTAACCCTTGTTCCTCAGTCTAGACATGTCTGCTGTTAAAGGTCATATTAGGTTCTAGTAACGATGTAAAAAGAAACAGAATTTCACAGACTCTAACCAAACTCCAACTGCCTGTTCAAAGCTATATTAACAAGTAGAGCAAGAAAAAAGAATCAAGATAGGTGTTATGGCTGTTTTAACTGATTTAACTGAATTTAATTTCTACCAATTTTTGTTGTTAGATTGTAAACACAGGATCTATATATAATCATCCAACTGATTCAACTTTGAAATTGGTTTTCACTATAAAGGTCTTAGAATTTTTTAAAATTTCGATAAAACAAATACAAGAGCACTATGAAGACACCAATATTCAAACTATACAAAAAAAAAGAACAAAAAAAAGCTACCAACGTTTCTCATCACTGGCACAGAAATGATAGGTAATTATATCTAAAAGATGTGGTCAGCAGTGATAGGCTAGATATTCTAATTAAAAGGAAAATTGAGCACTTTTTCCAAGTTTCAAGTTTCAAGTTTATTTGTTTCCACTTTATCGATAATAACATAATTGAACATAATGTACAAGGTAATAGTTATGACAAAAGATACAATCATAAGTATGATAAATATATTGAAAAAAGCTAAATAAAGTGGGAGATCTACTAAAAAGCGAAGCTTGTATTATAGGTCCCAATTAATGGTTGTGTATATAAATTAGGATATCTGAATAAACAAGTTATAACTACATAAATGATGAAGGTTACTATAGGTATTGATTACCTCAAAAGACCAATACTTCATTTGAAAAATGATAAGCCAGGCCTTTTGTAACTGCATTTCACTCAAATATAAAATCTGTAGACAGGTAGGAAAATCTTTGAGTGTTCACAGAAGTATATCAGGGTATTGTATTCAGGATTTGATATCTTTATTTCAGGCAAAGAAACCTCTTGCTGGTATAATATAGGTATTTTTCTGGATAATCAAGCTGACCTATAAAGAGTGAAAATCCTTTATATTGATAGTGTTGGTCTATATTAATAGAACTATAGCTGTGGTGAGTTTTCCTTTCCTGTAATTATTTTAATTCTTGGAAGCTCTATGCATATCATATATGTACAATCTGTCTTCAAAAGCAAGTATTTGTCTACATTTTCTTAACACTAACATTTTATGACCTAATTTACATTTCCCCTACTTTAATCCTAAATAATATCATGATAACCTGAGTTAGTACAGGTAACCATATAGAGTAAAACAAAATCAAACAATAGAAGAGTGGCCATGACATCATAAAACATATCTAATAAAAATATCATTTCTGCCAAATGTGATGAGTGAACCCATGAACAGGATCCTACACTCGTTCGTGAAAGTGAGTCTATTGTCAAGGGAAAAATACCCCAAAATTCACAAATCAATAATCTTTAAATGAATGAGTGTACAATAAGTTCAATTCTGATAGTGAATAGAAAGGAGAAAAAAACAAGTACAACTATCTCCTTCAGTCATTCTGATCTAAATCTAACATTTGAGCCACAGTGCAAATGTCTGAGCTTTAACTTTAAAATTTTGATTCTTAACTTTCGATTTTAACGGTCAACTTTTAACATTCAGTTTTTAGATTATAACTTACAAATTTTCTTGCCAACACTTATATATATATATATATATATTTTCTTAATTACTATGACAAAGGGATTGTGGGGGATTGTGGGGGGTTCAAATTTTCATACAAAAGTGGCCAATTACATAGTGAAAAATGCTTCTACACCCATGAAAAATACATCAATACTTCAAAATCTTTAATAGAATATTCTCTATGGCAACCTGATATGATGAGTCACTTCACATCACAGGAACAAGCATTCTCTATTCATAGACTATCATCATCAGTGGCTGAATGACTGGTGGAAATGAAGTCCGTACCCTCCAAAATTTAAAAAGGCACTGATAATTCAACATCTTCAGTAGGAAATTCTCTATGGCAACCTGATAAAAGGAGAAATCACTTCATGGAAGGAGAATGAAATTTCATTTCCTCGTTCATGAACAAGCTTGACATAGAGCATTCTGTACTTTCAGACTACCATACGCCAGTCACTTGACTGAAAGCCTATCGGAGAATATTTCTGTATCCCATTAATAAATGAATTGATGATTCAACATCTTCAGGAGAAAGTTCTCCATGGCAACCTGATATGAGGAGAAGTCACTTACTACAATAATGAAAGGAGAACAAATTTTCATGTGCTTGCATAAAAGAAGCTTAATTTGATTCTATATTCTGAAAGGTCAGACAAGGCAGAGTTTGCATCTCAATGATATGTTCTACTAAGAGACTGGAAGTTTATTGGATTACATTCCCCTAATGGAAGACTTTGGTGTTTGAACAACTGTTTAAAGAAGAGGAAGCATTGCAGAGTTCAAACACAACATGATTGGCAGTCATTTAATGTTCAGGCCTTAAGGGGATTCTTATTTCTGCACCCATTATAGATCCATGGTGTATTTGCCCCCCAAAATGTGATGGAGGTAAGCATACAATTCTATGTATTGAAGCATATACCATATGGAACAGGACCATTGTGCAGCACATTCTCTGGTGCTATAATATTGTTCTGCAGTTGAATTCTAACACTAATCAAATTTTGAACTTCAACTCTGGAGAAATCAGTATACAGTCTGCTGTTAGAGTGGGTCGACGCCCTTTTGGCTCCAAATATCTATCTCTCATCCAAAACTTGAGTTAAAACCAAATAGCAAAAAAACAAAAAAACAAAACAGCAATCGAAGCCCTAATCCTACATCTTTGATGAAATCAGGTTTGGAGCAGATTGCCACTGCCTCTTTGCACAGATACAGAAAAAGAAAATATAGTGTCTTTTTTGCTGATATTAAATGTATTCATTTCATAGCATTGAAAGATTTAGAAGTCATATTCATGCAGCACTAGAGTGACTCAGAAGTCATATTGTCAAGCTTTCTTTGAATTTGATAACCTTCCTATTTTTGTATAATTAAAGGGCATCCACCTTGTTATGCAAGTACAGTGAAATCTGTATATAAAGATGGCTCAAGGGAGACAAGAACAGTGGTCTTTATTGACAGGTGGTCTTTATGTACAGGTTCCTTTCATGTATGATTCAACAAGGAAGGATTTTCGAGAAAAAAAAAGAAGTGTTGTTTTTATAGACAAGTAGTCTTTCCATACAGGTGGTCGCTCAAGCGGGTTTCATTATAATATGATGCTGTCTTTTCATGGATAAACTAATTTGTAAATGTCAATCATATTGTTAATCATATTGTTAATCATATTGTTAATCATATTGTTTGCAAGTCACACAAGAAAATGATCAAATCAAAAGAGCAAGCGAAGATTCAAATTTGATTGAGGGTCTGTATGTGGTAACAATACATTTGTTATCTTTCTGTTTTTAAGGTCATCACAAAACATATATTTGCACTACTAATCATCTATAGGCAGCCGCAAGGCATCTACTCATATATTATGTAGATTTTTATATGAATTAATGCCCTTCAAGCAGATATCTCCTTTTCAAGAAGATTGTTGCCAATACCTCGAAAAACAAATGAATCAAAGAAAATGCTTTCAAAGGAGATCATTTTGATCTCTTAAGTCCTCTTGATAATAACTCCATCAATTTGTTAATGCTGATAAGTAAGAAAGCGGAGATGACCTCAATGCTTCAGGAACAATCGCTTACATTTTGTCAGTGGTTCACTTAAAAATTTTCTACTTACAGTAATTATGCAAGTATTCTATTCTCCACAGATTAGGTACAATTCCTCATCTTTTGTTAGAAGTATACTTGTAGATGTATCTATTCAGTTTTTTTTGTGTGTATGATATAGTTAAGTTCTGTCTATTTTCATGGATTTGACTCTGAGTAATAATGCTACATTCCATGCTGATGCTAATACTTTCTCTAATCTTGACGAATCCTGTTGAATGGAGATGAAGAATTTCTTAGAATGCTGGAGAGGCAAAATGATCATGCATTTACAGCTAGCAGTGAATGCAAAGTTTTATAAAATACATAAATATATTCCCTTGCGTGGCTGCTATGATAGACTTATTGAAGGTTCTATTTGATACTTAATGGAATAGGATGAAAAATCCATCCAAAATCCACAACAGCAACAACATTGAAACAAGTAATAGCAAACAAATATAATTTTTGTATATGCAAAAGGATATTCAAAGGTGATTTTTACTTTCCCCCCATATTGTGTGTTTTATTAAATGAACAAATGAGGCAATTACAGAAGTAACACATGTTTTTCTGCATGAAACTTTCTAAGTAAGTTCTTTTCTCCAATTCATTTTTCAACTCAATTTCAAAGACATCATATTTTTACTTTAAAAATTGAAGTTTGTAGTCTAAAATTCAAGTCTAATGGACAATGCTGTCAATATTTGTTACCTCCCCAATCCCTTTTTATATTCTAATTATTTACAGTCCTGGTTTATTACTCTAACAAGGGTCATTGATCTTCATTAGATGTAGATATACCTGTAAGCATTATGGTGTGAAAACAATATGTCCTCTTATTTATTCAAACAAATTTATAGTCTATTATCGTAACACGTACCATAGATCTTCACTAGATATGGATATACATATGAGTTGAGTAAAATGGTCTAAAAGTAATTTGCCCTCAAATTTATTGAGACATACAGAGGAAGATTCTCCCATTAAGCATACCTGGCCCCAATTTATAAATAGTTGATATTAATCGCAACTATGTACATAAAAGATAGGGGACTGCAAACTTGCGATTGATTTGGATCAAAGCGAAACTCCCCCTTGCAACTCTAAGACGGCGCCCTGACCTGCATTATCAAAGGGAATTTCCCCATATCATTCTACATTGATCTTAGCAATATCATATTCTTTGTCCCACTCTTTCTGAAACTTTAACGACTTTTTTTTTCTTCTGATATTGCTGCTTTCTTTCCAAGTAAACATTTTGGTGAAAGAATTTCCCAAAATAGAAAAAAAAATAGGAGTAACATTAAATTAAATGCACCAAAAGAGACTGGTACCATCATATTCTTGTTATCATATGTGGTATGAAGAAACAGAAATCAACTGCAAAAGGAAAAAAGGGTGAAATGATGTACATGATGTTGAGCCCTTCAGGGAAACACTCAAAGTTTATGACAAGAAACCCTACCAGGCATTCATAGTAAAACAACAAAACTCGTGTGCAAAAGTCATTAACGACTTCTATAGGGGCATTTACACTGTCATCCAAACACGCCAAAAAATGCCAAACCGGAGCCTGACCGCGATGTTTACCAAGGCAACTACCCTTTACCGGCAAAAATGCCAAGCCCGAAACATTCCAAAACGAAGTGTGATCTTTTGGCATCTTTTGGCATATTTTGGCGTGTTTCGCAAGTATAAACGCTCGCGTTTGTAAAATCGCGATTTTAGGTCACGTGACTTTAGGAGCGTGGCTAGCTTTGTCCTTGAAGCCTTAGTTGCATAAAGTGAACAACTTGTTTACGCTGAACCGCTACGAAAGAGTCTCAGCTAAACTGTAAAATCTCGCTTTAGAAACCACCAAATGAAATGATTGAAATGTCAAATGGAAGAAGAAGGGTTGTTCTAACTCATAAATATTGCAAATAGTTGTCAAACCCTGTTTTAATATGCGAAAACTGAGCGAAACAAAGCGCAATCCTTTTGTATTATTTTATCTGAAAATATTTCAGTATTTTTCATATTTTCCGTCATTACACCAAATCTATACTTTCGTACGTGATAAATTAAAGTATATCAAAGCTCTCTTCCAAATATCTTCTCATAATTCTATGTCCCACGGTTGTTTCGGGAATAAATCGAAGGCAATGTCATCAAATAACCCATGGCGAAACATTCACGGAAGCGTAAATGTAGTCCCATCTATAGGGGTACGTGCGGTAACATGTAGTCCATGTAGTCACACGTACCGTGCATGACTGTTCGTGCTGGACTCGCATTACCAACCAAAACACGCCAAAACATCGCTGAGCAGCTCAGTCGGTGATGTTTCGGCACAAGTGTAAACGGGTGCACGAAAAATCGCGATTTTTCAAAATGAGGTATTTGACAGTATAAATGCACCTTATTATACAAGGTTCATAAGGTGGCCCATTAATGCATCCCAAACACCATTCTGAAAAATCATTGATTTTTTGGACTGCCATTCACACTACTGGAAAAACCCATTAAAACCATTTGTGTTTCCTCATTCCTATTTTTTGGTGAGCAGTGCACATGTGTGACTTGTCGCTACTATGCGTGTGATCGAACGGAAGTGAGGAGAGTCACGTGATGAAAATCTGGAATTGTACAGAAGTTTGGAGAGCAGGCATTTACACTGCAAACATTTTCGGCAGGCGTTAAAAAAAAACCACTCCAGAGGTGGATTTTTTCGATTTCGGTTTTTCGTTGCATTTTCCACCGGAATGTGAGAAAAATTGATGATTTTTGCTTGCAGTGTAATTGCAACTAGGTGCATCTTTATTGACCGTGCTTTGAGCCATGGAATGTGGTGGTACCAGTATTTAGATTTTTGATTACCTAAATATACTTCAATACAAAGGAAGAAAAAAAGGTGATTTAGCATATTTTGAGTTGAAAAACAAGGGTGGGAAGTAAACAACGAATCTGTGTTGTATTAGTGCATGGTCTGAGAATAAGCTGTGAATATCAGAATGACTTCAACAACACAAATGATATGAAAAAATTCCATTATTTTAAGATTATGAAAGAGAATGGGAAGTAGTTGTGCCCATGCATAGGCAGGTGATTAAAATCACTGTAGAGCAAGCAATTAACACCAATGGGCATATAGCAAGTGGTGTTCCTACTCCATAGTAGCCCCACAACTCCTGTTTAATATCTGAACAATGAAGCATAGTATTTTGAGCAGTCCTGTATATTTATTTGACGTTGAAAGAACAAGAATGAACAACAAGGGATCATATGCACATGATATTTAGTAGCTCAGTTAGACAAGTGTTTATTGAAAGCTTAAACACTAGCAGATTTAGGGGTATAGATTGACGATGGGGGGGGGGGAGGCCTTTTGAAACCCAAGTGGCATGCCTTTAGTACGTACACAAGTCTAAGAATATGCCCTCCATTTTGAGGTGATGTTTATTTTTTATTTTTGGTCTGTAAGTTTTTAGGAATATTGTGACCTCTCTTTTACAATATCTTGAATCTACCCTTGGGTTTAGAGCTAAAAAAAAAACTAATCATCAAACAGTCTATATTAGACGATGTCACATGCGGGCATGTTTTATATTCATTGTTTACTGTAGTTGCATCCTATTATAGCTGGGTGTAATTTCATATTCCAGGATATCGCTGGATCAGTATAATTTGTCCTAAATGCCCATTTTCAGTCTTCGCGAGTGACAAAGTTCAATAACAAAATGTAGAGAAAGGTTTAAAGTAAGAATGGTTTAAAAAGTAGTACTTTTACACCATTTCTCTCTCTCTCTACCTCTCTTTTATTATGTGTCTCCAGAAACTTTCACTTTCATCATCCTTCTCTAGCTCACACACTCATTCTCTCTTCCCTTCTCTCCTCTTGATAAAATAGTTTGTATAGAGGCACTTCACAATGCCTCGATACAAACTATTTCATTCACCTGATAAGAATAATGAAATACCATTATTCTTATCAGGTGAATGAAATAGTTTGTATAGAGGCACTTCACAAAGACGTATGCATTGAATTTGGTTACATTACGAAAATAGCCTGACACTTTCGTTTGCATTATTCTTATCAGGTGAATGAAATAGTTTTTATCGAGAGATTTCACAAAGACGCATGCATTAAATTTGGTTACATTACGAAAATAGCCTGACACTTTAGTTTGCATTATTCTTATCAGGTGAATGAAATAGTTTGTATCGAGGCATTTCACAAAGACGTATGCATTAAATTTGGTTACATTACGAAAATAGCCTGACACTTTCTTTGTGAGGAGCATACGTCACATCCGTACAGCAATTTAAATGTTTTGCTCAAAATAACCGAAACAAAAATCGCTCTTAAAAATTACCTGATTGAAGTACGCCTGTGATACCTGGCAGTTTTAACCTTTGATTTATTTATAACATGCTATAATTTTTGAAAATCGGAGTGGACTTGGGCTTTAAGGATGACAGCTAGGGTCTAGTAGGCCTCACAACAAAGACATAGGAAGAGGGAGGGAAAGAAAAAAAGAGAGAAGGAATTTAGGAGAGGATGTCATTGTCAAGTCTAGCATGGGAAGTAACTAGGTAGGTAGAGATCAAGAGAGAGAGAGAGAGAGAGAGAGAGAGACAGACAGACAGACAGACAGACAGAAATATAAACAGAAAGAAATTAGGATGTCATGGCCTGGCCGGGGTATACCATAAGACATGTTTGCTCTGCGTTGTGTTTCATCTGCAGTATCAACAAGAATGAAAATAGGAAGTGTATCTTCCTGCATGAATCGAGATAAGCTCCAACTAAATGGCTCATCACAGGGAGAGAGAGAGAGAGAGAGAGGTTCGATGAAGATATATTCAGTCTGTGTAGAAGATATATGAGATTGGAGGAATTCGATGCTGAAAGCTCATCAGCATAAATCTGTGAAATCTGTGAAGACTCTGAATAGACCAATTCTATCATCATCAAATTGTTCTCAAAGGGAAGGGGAAGGGATAAGAGCGAGAGAGAGAGAGAGAGAGAGAGAGAGAAAGAGCAGAAAAATGAAAAAAGAAAAAAGAAAGAAAAAATCAAGAGAGAAGGGGTCAGGTATATATTATATATATATATAGAGAGAGAGAGAGAGAGAGAGAGAGAGAGAGAGAGAGAGAGGGGTGAGAGAGAAAGGAAAGAGATCAAGTTGCATTATCACATTTGATGGTATATGAGTGGTGGTGTGACTTGCCAAGCTTGCTAGCGGAAGTGGAAGGAAGAGCGAAACACACGGATGTCAAAACTTTATCACTTCTAGGCTGCAAGTCGATCACTTCGGTAGAATTTACTGCGTTGCACTGTGTGATAAAGACGTAATCTGGAAAGCAGAGTGGTATATTTTCTGAGAATCCTTCAACAAGTTTGTGATGCAAATTCTGTTAAATTGAGACCACTTTCTCTCCATGGATGTGAAAAACAGTTTTTGCTGAGGACTGGAACACATAAGTCAGCCATATAGAGGTCATTCGTAAATAAATGAGATAGCCATTCTAATGCAGTGATTGTTTATGTCATCACAATGAACAAGTGATAATTGGAGCATACCAGTACATGTATATGTGCAACAAATTTTGTTGATAATCATCTCATTAACAGTTTCACAGGTAAGCTAGCATCTTTGGTTTCACATTGATTAACCTTTCTGTTACCACAATCTGAAGATAGTGCTGACTAAATGCATAGGTTTTCTGTATTAGTTACTTTAATACCAGAATATCTCTTTTCAATACTTTGATATTCTAGTTTCTGTTTAAGAGTTTGGTTCAGCTTTCTGTTCATTTTTACCATTTACAGTGAGAAAATGAAGCTTCTGTTATATTCTCCTTTAAAGCTAATTAAAAAAAAAAACCTCCACACAACAACAACAGCAGCCCAAAGTATAAAAATCATATCATGATCTACCCAATTCGCCTACCACTGCAACTAGTGCTGTAAGTCAGGCACAATGTTCGGGTTGGTTCGGTTCGGCAGAGTTCGGCAATTTTTTACACGAACTTGGTTCGGTTCGGGGTTCGGTAATATAAAAGCAAGCAGCGTTATATTTGCTTCAGTGGTCGGCACTGGGCGGCCGGGCCGGGCGAGCCGACTAGCACAAAACCGTTTAGCATTTCTGGCTCCGTTTAACCGTTATTTTCGTGCAGTTTGCTACATGTGTATTGTTTTTTGTTTTTGAGACTTCATTGCCAATACGGACATCTGAAACCAATAATTATTGGCAAGACTTTGTTGCCCGTACGGAGATCTAAAAACATTAATTATTGGCAAGACTTAATTGTCCATACGGAGATCTAAAAACAATATATTTTGGCAAGACTTCGTTGCCCTTACGGAGATATAAAAACAATAATTATTGGCAAGACTTTGTTGCCCGTACGGAGATCTAAAAACAATAATTATTGGCGGGACTTTATTGCCGACACAGAGATCAGAAAACAATAATTATTGGCAAGACTTAATTGTCCGTACGGAGATCTAAAAACAATTATTTTTGGTAAGACTTTGTTGCCCTTACGGAGATCTAAAAACAATAATTATTGGCAAGACTTTGCTGCCCGTACGGAGATCTAAAAACATTAATTATTGGCGGGACTTCATTGCCAACACGGAGATCAGAAAACAATAATTATTGGCAAGACTTAATTGTCCGTACGGAGATCTAAAAACAATAATTATTGGCAAGACTTTGTTGCCCATACGGAGATCTAAAAACAATAATTATTGGCGGGTCGACTTCGTTGCCTGTACGGAGATCAGAAAACAATAATTATTGGCGAGACTTTGTTGCCCGTACAGAGATCTAAAAACAATTAAAAAAGTAAATATAGAATGAGCGATCATGACATGAACATTAGGTACAAAATGACAAGTTAATTAGCTTGCGAAAACGATTTTATTTTTCTGGCGAACATCCGAACCAGGCCTTTGCGTTCGGTTCGGTTCGGAAGTGCCATGTTCGGCGAACTTCCGTTCGGTTCGGCGGTTCGGTTACAGCACTAACTGCAACTTATGTAGAGGAACACTTGACAAATTATTGCTCTGTTTAGTAAGGAATTGACAAATCTTGATAATTAGTTGGTTCAAAATGCTTTAATCTGAAAGCTAACACAGAGCAACTGGTGATGTCTACTACTCTACATAGTTTTGAATATATTTTTAACATTTTGAAAAACGTTTTTTGTGTTTTTCGTAACTTAAAAAATGAAAGGTGGACTGGTTGAATTAGGGTCTTTGTTGAATACATTTAGATGAAATCTTTAAAATGTCACATTCTCAAGAAACATAAAATGGGGACAAATCAATTTTTGTTATATACTTAAAATGTTACAAAATTTGGAAAGGGTATGAATAATTTACTTGTTAACTGTATGTTAGGCAACATATGATAAAGATACAAACTTAATTTCTCCATGTCCGAATATTGGATTTGTATTTTTTAAAATGACGAATTACATCATGGAAAGAGAGAAACAAAAAGGAGGAAGAGTGTGAGGAAAAAACAGAGTAAGAGAGAAAGAGAGAGAGAGTGAGTGAGGAGAGAGAGAGAGAGAGAGAGAGAGAGAGAGAGAGAGAGAGAGAAACAAAACATTAGCATGAGACAGAAAGAGTAAAATAGAATAAAATTGAGAAATAAAATGAAGTAAGATAAAAAGAGAAAGGAAAATGAAAATCAAATCAGACAGCGGGCAGGAAAGAGGGGGAATGATATCAAAGAAATTGAAACCAAAATCTGGGGGAAAAAAGGAAGTCCTTGTTCCCACGCAAGCCTTTTTTCCTTTTCAAGTGTATCCTTTTTAAAAAACTATCATCCGTTTACCAGGAAGTAGTGACTATGATTTCAGGAAAAAAAGCCTACGTCACCCTAAACCAGTTTCCATTATTTTATAGTATTTATTACCTGACTACTTCACCTTTTAACCCAATGCTTATCGGAAACGGAGTGGTTCCTGTATTTAGCTTGTGAAAAGAAAAGAATTTTGTAGTCAACAGATAATTATGTGTTTTTATAAGGGAAGGATCTGCTCGAATTTCCGCGGAAAAGGGCTACGTCATTTTGAATTATATTTTCACATGGACTTCCTATAATTTATTTTAACTTAAAATTCATGATTTCAAAAAAAAAAAAATTGTAATAACATTATCTCAACATATTTCAAGAATTTAGTCATCATCGGTATACTGGCATCCTTAGTGAAATATAGAGACATGTAATGACACTATATCCTGCCATACCCCCTGCCCCATAAAATGAGGCATACTGTACACAAAACCAATTATCAATTCAGGTAAACAAAGCATAGGGCCTATGTGTAGAAACAAGTAAATCTTTTTTTCTAATACAGTATTATTTGCATACAATATTTTTCAAATGATTAATAAAAATATCCATTTGACAAATATTTTGTAAAACAAGATTTCTATGTCTCATATGAATGAACTTTCCTGGTATATATATAATACTTGTTGTAAATCTCATTGTCACAAAGTTGTCTACGATGAAATACCAAAATAAGAAAAAAATACTGTCTTGACCCACCCGCTAATATTTACAACCCACTTACAATGACATGCTTTTCAGTGGTCCTGCACACTTTGTTATAGCGGAAGGATATTTAGGCTCTGATGGCAAATCAGTGAATAAGGGGCCTTTACTAGTATAAGGCATTCAGACTCCTAAAGTCTTGCTGTGCCATCAAATCTATAAGAAAGAAAATAAGAAAAAAGTATAATTCATTATTTTAGTTTCAAAGTGAGATCTATCACAATATAGAGATAGATAAAAGATATGTGTTACAAATATCATTCAATCAAACCTGATTAAGCGACCACCTGCATAGAAAGACCACCTGCCTTCGAGGACCATAGTTTTGGTTTCCCTTGATAATGGAGTCTCATTGAAATATGTACTAAAGGAACCTGTGCATAAAGACCAAATGCCTTGTTTCCCTGTAGTGGTCTTATACTGTACACAAAAGTAGAGGTGTCGTGGTCGAGTGGATATGTCGTCGGACCATGGATCACAAGGTCCACGGTTCGAGTCCCGCCGTGGCACGAATGTCCTTTGGCAAGACATTAATCTACATTTGCCACACTCGACCCAGGTGAGGTAAATGGGTACCTGGTAGGATTATTCCTTGAAATGCACTTTGCGCTGATAACGGCTGCAGGAGCTATAAAGCTAGGGTAATAATTTTCAAAGCTATTTGGAAGCGCATAGGGACGTTATATGATGTGATATGCCTTATACAAGAACTGAATTATTATTATTATATACATGTATATATATATATATATATATATATATATACAGGTTTCACTCTATCCTTCAAATAAAACAACATAATCATACATTCTGCCTTCTGGTATACTAAAGACAAAACACACCATTCATTAGTCCTAGGAGATTGTACAACCTATAAACTATGCTACATTTGCCGTCCATGGCACTGAAAGGATATTATTTTATTCTCATCCTTAAGGATAATATACATGTATACCCTCTCCCTTTATCGGGCCCTTTTGATATCCAGGAAGAGCAGTTGCATGTAGCTGGCAGAGAGAGAGGAAATCAACAGGTTATTGAGAGCAATTCAAGTCTAGTCTAATGGTGCTGTTACCTTGACCCCTTCCTGTATAACTGTACAAATGAATTCCATAGTTATTAAAAACCATATCTAAGATATTAAACAGAACTAAATGTATATTCTGTTTCCCTGCTTGACTTATTGTTGAGCATTTTGTGCAATACAGTCATATTACTGATATTCTCTCTGTGTTAACTCTGATATCAACTCTGTGTTACAGTAAATGAATTATTAACACACTTGTAACTCCAAAGAGATGATATTTTGTATGCTTCCATAAGAAACATAAATGAACCAAACTTGAAGTGCAGGGATATTTGAATAATCTCCCTCATGCAATATCACATCCCAGTTTGGGTTTAATACATTCCAAACTTACAGTAGGGTCATCTACAATTTCATATCCCTCCCCCCCTCGTTCTCTCAAAGTGAAAGTAGATTAGCCTAAATACTGTTAACAGAAATCAGAAGAGGTCATTTGATCCCTGGCTTTCAACTATCCTGGTCTATTTTATTCATTCTGGGAAGCAGGATTCAATATCAATACTTCAGGAAATAATAGTTTGGGGTACTCATTTTCAGCAACACTGTCTTTCCTGATACTCCATTATGGCATATATAGGAGTCCAGACTAAAGTGCTAATTTCACACAATCAGGGATTTGTCATCGATTACAGGTATCTTCTTTGAATGTTGGTGAATGGTTTGTCACTTTCTATTAATTACATCTGTCTCACAAAATAGATCATTGTCAAGTACCGGTAGAATAATTTGAACATCAACAGGTAAGATGATAACCATTAACCTATACATTTCTTTTGTCTCATCCTGCAGATATAGTTGAAAGCTGACTTATTGGAGAACGGGTGTGACTATAGAAATAGCTGCAAACATGGAGACAACGCCAGGATTGGACTACAGTTTCGTGATGGACGACCTAGCTGAAAATGGAACACGGCAAGTCGTTTCGTATATGAGCTGTATGGATACTTTAACGTCATTATCGTGTCAACCTTATTTTCAGTGATTGCTTTTCTGGGACTTACAGGAAATATCATGGTTTTCATTGCTGTCGGTTTATCGCGTAAACTCCACAACATCACCAATGCCTTCATTGTCAACCTGAGCATCTGTGACTTTCTATCCTGTACCATCCTGCCCTTTCATGCGGTTGCCGTGATCGCGGAGGACGGGTGGCCCCTTGAAGACTGGTTCTGTTCCTTCATCGCATCTCTGTCCATCATCACTCAAACAAGTGGCATCTTGAACCTGACCCTGATCAGTCTTAACAGGTACATCTTGATCACCAAGTCTCGGAAGCTCTACATGAGGGTGTACACTCGCCACAAGGTAGCCTGGATGATCGCCCTGACGTGGCTCTTCCCTTTTCTCTTCCTGCTTGTGCCACAGTTCTTTCTGGGTGGGTTAGGTTACCAGGACTTTTTCAAGATCTGTATCTGGAACTCACGCCACAAGCTGGCTCTTATCTTCCAGGGTATCGGTGCCCTCGCTTTCATCATCTCCACCATCCTCATCATCTTCTCCTATGTCTCCATCTTCCGCTTCATCCGAAGGCACATGCGCATGATGGCTAACAAGGAAGGTGGCAATGACCCTATGGCATCGGTTGAGATCGTCGAGGAGGAGAGTGCCTTCAATGATAACAAAATTGGCACCTCCATCAAATCACATAGATCGACGATGAAAAAGAAGACAATCAGTAAGAAACAAATCGAAATCACCAAGAACCTTTGTCTGGTGGTTGTGAGTTTCTTCATCTGCGTCTTGCCCTACACAATCCACCTCCCCACAGGAATCTATGACATGAGAGGGACCTACTTCGCAATCCTATTCATGTCCCACGCTTGCATAAATCCTATTCTTTATGCGGCGAAGCATCCACATTTCAAGGTCATCTTCAGTTGCATGTTCCGATGCAAGTACTCGGACATACCCATGCCTACCATGGGACTGAAGAAATTTGTTAACCGGCGTACATCATCAGCATCAGTATACAGCAGCAGTGATCCTAGATATGCCTGAGTGACGTAGCTGCTTCATCAGCATTAGTATACAGCAGCACTGATCCTAGATATGCCTGAGTGACATAGCTGCTGAAACAAACTGCTTGCATCTTGAAGTTTTCTAATTTAGAGTTGTAGAGAGTTTATGAACATGACAAGGATCATGGATGTATTAGCTGATCTACTAGTAGCTACATGACATTCCAATATAGCCATTGCCTACAAGAACCAGGTGGTTCCTCTACGAAGTCCATGTAATTACAGAAGTCAGTAGTCAATGGCTTTAAGAATTCATTACCTTAGGAGAGTTTTGAACAGTTTTACTCATTTGAACACAAAAGCAGCTAAAAGAAATGATAAATAGCAGTCAGTGTGCTACAGACATTGACATCAAACACCATTTACTGGATTTAATGGAGGAGTGTCATGGCCGAGTGGTTTAAGGCGCTTGACTTGAGATGCGAAGGTCAAGGGTTTGAATCCCGCACGGCACTAATATCCTTTGGCAAGATATTAACCTGCACTTGCTACTCTCCACCCAGGTGTTAAATGGGTACCTGGTATGATGCGACCGTCATTGTTGGTCAAACAGTTTTTGAGCGTCAGGTGACGCCTGGCTGGAATGCTCCCCAGGGAGTGGAGATTGAGCACACAGTGTGTGCGGGCAAGTATTGAATCCAATGACCAGGGTAATAGTATATCTGGAAAGCGCTTAGAAACATCGTAGATGTATCAAGCACTATTTAAAAGTGGAATATTATACATTCATCATTTCTTCCTCAGGAATAATGCTTTGGTTAATTTTCTTTTTCAGGACACCAAATTAATTGCTGTTCTAAAGATCGGAGGTGACTCTCATTTTCCTTATCAAATTCCATCTCATATGAACTTTTTTCACTACCGGTATTAATGAGAAAATTTTCAGTGTAAATATCAATGAAATGCAAGTTTTAAGGAAGAAATCAAATAATTAGTTTTTGGTGTATAGTCTCCATCAATGATGAAAACTATCAGTGTCTTAGCTGTTGAATATGATTGATATTGGTAAAATATGTATTTTCAATAAACCCAGCCCTATTTTTTTTCCTGAATGTTTCATAATTTTACTTGGTGAAAATGTCAATTGACCGAGTACTATTGTACCCATTGTGATATCACTGGTAATCTTCATATTGATGTCTAAAGTGTTTTGGATTGATATTTTATCACAGCCCTCAGTACCTATTTAAAATTACACCGCACCAACAAAAATCTTGAAATGTACTGATAAACAGAAGATGTATATTTGTTGCATCATCTGCTAAGAGAGAGAGAGAGAGAGAGAGATATAAAGATGTTCACTCATGTGTCCTCCTGGCTCTCAGCATACAAAATTGTCTGTATATAATTGTTCTAATTTAGTAAGTTTCATGATAAATCATATAGAACAGTACTATGTAAAGAAGGCAGATATCTGTACATAAAATCTAAGGTAGCAATTCAACAAATTGATGTAAATCACAATGAGCTTTGATTTAATTCATTTAAAGCCTGTCTGCACTAGTTTGGCCAAGAGGAATTAGATCTCCCTGTGTGGTCAATGACAGGTGGTTATCTCATAAAATCAGCTCTCATTTAACATAAGAAAAGGGGGACGATGGGGGACCAACGGGTACTGCTTAGGCATTGTTTGCTATATAGAGGGCGCAAGTAGCTACAAGTAGTGCAGTGGGGCTACCTACTGGATACCATTTCATTAATTTTCAATCTCCAGTTATCATCTGTGTTATATGATATGAGTTAACGCCCTTCTGGCTCTGAACAGACAGTGTATGTATTTTGATAGATTTGAACAGTCTTCTAAAAAATCTCTAAATGAGCATTATTACATGTCAGGTGTCTGACCAAATATCATTACATTATCTAGCTCAATAAGATTTGAATACTGAATTATTGACAATAATGGATAAACTTTATGTCTTTGCTGTCATTTGTCTAAAAGCATAATATAAGTGTTCATCTTTTCTTTTGCAAAGTCAAAATCTTGATTCATCATAGCACTTACAAAGGTTTTTTTTTCCAATAAAATGTAAAATTCTTGTTGAAAACTAATTTTATGAAAATATTAGGGTATTACTATATCCTTTAAAAGTTTATATATATTAACATATCTGATATTGTGTTGCAAATTTAAATGCATTTTTAAATCAAATCATGAAATTCTTGGTTGATAAAATTTGAAATTCGATATATATATTTGTATTGTGTGCACGCATTGTTTAGTCCACTTTGGGGGATTCTCTGAAGTTTCTTGCTTGTCGAAGTGTGAGGCAAATCAGTAATGAAACGAGAGGATGGGAGAGGAATAAAGAGAGAAACGGAAGATGAGAGAGGAATAAAGAGAGAAAGAAAGGGTGAAAGAGGAATAAAGAGCGAAAGGGAAGATGAGAGAGTAATAAAGAGAGAACGATAGGATGAGAGAGGAATAAGGAAAGGAATAAGGAGAGAAAGAGAGGATGTGAGAGTAATAAAGACAGAACGAGAGGATGAGAGAGGAATAAAGAGAGAAAGGGAAGATGAGAGAGGAATAAAGAGAGAAAGAGAGGGTGAAAGAGGAATAAAGAGCGAAAGGGAAGATGAGAGAGTAATAAAGACAGAACGAGAGGATGAGAGAGGAATAAAGAGAGAAAGGGAAGATGAGAGAGGAATACAGAGAGAAAGAGAGGGTGAAAGAGGAATAAAGAGCGAAAGGGAAGATGAGTGAGTAATAAAGACAGAACGAGAGGATGAGAGAGGAATAAAGAGAGAAAGGGAAGATGAGAGAGGAATAAAGAGAGAAAGGGAAGATGAGAGAGGAATAAAGAGAGAAAGAGAGGGTGAAAGAGGAATAAAGAGCGAAAGGGAAGATGAGAGAGTAATAAAGACAGAACGAGAGGATGAGAGAGGAATAAAGAGAGAAAGGGAAGATGAGAGAGGAATAAAGAGAGAAAGAGAGGGTGAAAGAGGAATACAGAGAGAAAGAGAGGGTGAAAGAGGAATAAAGAGAGAAAGAGAGGGTGAAAGAGGAATAAAGAGCGAAAGGGAAGATGAGAGAGTAATAAAGACAGAACGAGAGGATGAGAGAGGAATAAAGAGAGAAAGGGAAGATGAGAGAGGAATACAGAGAGAAAGAGAGGGTGAAAGAGGAATAAAGAGAGAAAGAAAGGGAGAGGTAAGAGCGAGAGAGAAATAAAAAAGTTTGTGAATGAAAGAAAGAATGTAAATGAGAGAGAGAGAGAAGACAGAGAGAGAGAGAGAGAGACAGAAGGTAAGTGTTCGTGTGTGTGTGTAAATGAATGAAAGAGGGAGGGAGAGAGAGAGAGAGCATACAGAGAAAAATATGAGAGACACCAAAAAAAAAAAAGCAGTTCAACCAAACAAAAGAAGAGAGAGACAGATAAACAGCTTTAGCTCTTGTTTGCTTGACTTAAAAGCATGTGGTGACACAAAACCTGTAAGATCATGATATATGGGGCATGATCTAACATAATCTGATTACCTCTCCACAAAATATTTGACGCTATATCTCATCCAATAAATAATACAATTTTAGAGCACGATATTACGATCATGCCAAACATGAAGCTATATTTGAGATCTGTAATGCACCCTTAATACGCTACGACTGGTGCAAATTTCCTGCTGCCTCCAAATTTCCTGAAGCTGTATTACAATGGCAATTACTGCTATCACTCCACAATGGTATATTCACTTTCTGATTTACATGCAATTCTTTATCCCTAAGGTGGGACTATAATATGGAGGGTTGTTTTTACAGGTAGGGGTTTGTGTTCTTGTCTATGAATCAAGAAAAATATTTAGATCAGAACCTTTGTAAAGTCTTACATAAGAACAAGAGAGTGAGTAAAAATTAAAATGAGAGACAAGTAAACATCAAGGGCATTTCATAGATGGGGAGCTTACTTTTCCAGTCTTTCACAATTAGCCCTTCATAATCTCCTTTACAATCGCAGAGCCCTAACGACCCTGCATATAAATATATAAGTATTAAATTTTACTTCTCATCACTATCACTTATTCTTTGTTATTACATTTATTTGCATTTTTTCCTAAAGTATATATCAAAGAGTAATTTGCAATTCTGAATATGAAATATTCAGCTATGCTAGAGTCAATATCTTTCAAAGATATCCATTTAAATAGATGGACTTGTATAATGTTTGCTTAAAATTCAAAATATATGAAAACACTGTTAGGCCCTACTTATATCAACCTTTCAAAAGCCCCCGAATACAGACTTGTCGATTCATTTGTTAAATACCTGATAATGTCAAAGTTATGAGTCTGTGGCTCTTGTTCCTTGAAAATTGTACTTTCACAAAACTAAAAGGATTCACAAAGCTGACATGATCTTCGCTTTTAATTTAAAGGGAAATCCAACTTTGATAGCAAACTTGTCTAGAATAAAGCAGAAAAATCAGAGAAGCATACTGATGAAAGTTTGAATGAAATCAGACATAAAATAAGAAAGTTACGAATTTTTGCAAGTTGCAATTACTATATATAGGTATGGGCTCTTCAAATTGGCTGAATTGATAATGTCTATGTGATGTAGTGGCGTACAACTTTCCCATTTGCTCCAATACACAATAGGACTAAAATTTCATCTTTTCATAAATATATGACTCGGGATGGTCTGTTCTTTTACAGAGGACCTGTAATAATGTACTCTCCTTGATATATTTTGAGTAGTGCCCCGTGGGTGAAGGCACTTGGAAGAAAAACAGAAATAAGTGATTTTTTTGTACGCGACAAACGGGAGAGAAATCCGTCACTACATCACAATCCACTGACAAAATTGCCAATTTGAGATTCGCACAGCTGTAGTGATCTCATATTTCAAACACTCATAACTTTCTTAATATTGGTCTGATTTATTTCAAACTTTCGCCATTCTGTTTCTCTGATATTTATGCTTTCATTCAAATGAACTTATTAGAAGGGTTGGATTGCCCTTTAATTATCAATAACATCACTCAAAACCATTGGTCATATGTCATTGAGAAAGGACACGCAGCGCATTTATGATGGTAAGTTCTGAGAACGAGAATGAGATATGAAAGCAAGAGTACCTGCAAATTTCAAACTCTGCCCATGCATCAAACTGAAATATGATATGAAAGGTGACAAGCTTGTGTCAAATCTTTGGAAAAAGATGATGGTAGATTGACAATTTTTGTTTAAAAAAAGGTAGATAGAGTATTCCTGTTTGGACCTGAGCCAAATGACAATATGTACACTATACCACCATTTAAAGCCCCTCTAAAGTGTTAGGAGCCCAAACATTTGATGCCAAAATTTCACTTAAACTGTATCATAATGTGAAAGAGGATGTCATTTAAGACACATTTCTGAAGGATTTTCAAAACAAATGTGTTTGAAGTCAAATATTGATGAAAGAATACAAAATTTATGAATTCTTTTATCAATATTTGTCTTCAAACACATATTTTGGGAAATCTTTGCAGAAGTGTGTCTTAAATGACATCCTCTTTCACATTATATGATACAATTTAAGTGAAATTTTGCCATCAAATTTTTGGTAATTTAGGGCTCCCAACACTTTAGCTCTTAGTATGCTCTACATAGTACAACTATAACACATGATATTGAATTAAAGTTAAAGTAAGTACAAATTAAAGGAATGAAATGAAAAAGGATTAACTATTCTGGGAAGAGATTTGTTTTCAGTAATTTCTTAAATTTTTTTCTTGATAAAATATTGAATATTGTTCCATTCTTTGGTGCGATCACTGCAGCTTTGCTTTGAGTCTTTGGAATGGTAAGAAGAAAAGGGTCTCCAGAAGAGCAAAGATTAGGACAAGATGGAACGTGAAATGTAAGGCAATCTTTAATATATACTGGCATTCTATCATGGAAGGCTTTAAAAACAAACAGTAGGATTTTAAAGAAAATTCTCTCTTTTATGGAAAGCTAATGGAGGGTTTAAGACATAAAACCCAGTCTTCTTTATTTGATTTCTACTAATAATAAAAATAGTGCCATGCCCGAGCTGAATCCCACAAATGTTGCAACTCCATTCAAGTGTTTAAACCCCTCGAAAACAACACTTCTACCATCTCTTGAGAGTCAGAAGTATGTTAACTCCTACACCCTTTTGACTCTCAGTACTCAATAATAATGATTGCCTACAAAACACATTTGGATTAGTTTAGATTTCTACAAAACTTATTTCCTGAGTTAAAATAAACAAACCACGATGAAAAAGCAATGCTACATCCTGGTAAACTTCAAACAAGGCACCAATTCTGAATAAATATTTCAGAAGCTTAGTTTCAGTTTTTGTTTCTGCAAAACACAAACATGCAGGTCATTCTTTTAATTAAAAAAAAAAAGTAAGTTAGTTTTAAAATTTCTTTATCTATATTATGTGACCTTTATCTGACAATTGAGATATTGTTAGTTTCATATATCGGTGCTTACATCAACAAATTTCATTCAATTACTTCCTGGTCCAGGTATATAAGTACACAAACTATGTGAAGAATTGGCAATGCTACGTCCCAGAAGAGATAGAAAAAATGGACCAATTCTGAATCACAAATCAAAAGTGAAAACTATCACTGCAATGCTGAGCAGTGTAGTTTTCCAAGAACTCATTAGTAGCATTCTCATCGTTATTTTCAGTATCATGATTTCACTTAAGAATTTTCCATTTTGGTTTCCTTCTGAGTTTATGTATAGTATATTTAAGTGTCATGGTTCATGGGTAATTCTAATCAATCTATACAAATTGATATATATTACAAATTTAAAACCAATGTCTTATAGGGGGGTTGTAATTACACAATCAATCCCTGGGCCCTGTCTTATAAAGAGTTGCCATTGATCCAAATCAATCGCACCACCTCAAATCACTTAATCACCTAAGTTTCCGTTTTGGTTTTCCTCTGAGTTTACTAGGATATTGAAGTGTCATGCAATGTATCATGGGTAATTCTAATCAATCCATATAAATGTATATATATTACAAGTTTAAAAACAATGTCTTATATGATTACATGTAATTATACTGTAATCAATCCCGGTCTTATAAAGAGTTGCGATTGATCCAAATCAATCGCAAGTTTGCAGTCTCCTCTCTCTTATGTACATATAGTTGTGATTAATATCAAGTCTTTATAAGACAGGGCCCTGATCAATGCAAAACAAGGAAAATAAAGTGTCATGATAAGTGTTATTAATGAGATAATAAAAAGTATTTTGAATTGTGCATATAACAAAGGTTATTGGAGTGGAGCTCCAGCCAAATAACCCACTGACTTGACCCTTCTAGTTCTGGACAAATTATAAAATACATAAACTGCTCAAAGGAAACAAGAAAAGCAGCATTTGTAGGAACTTGGGTGATATAGTAATAAGCTCCTTGATACAGGTTGAAACAACAAATATATAAATTGCTTGTTTAATCCATTAATAATAATAATA